>JANITX010163688.1:0-13857 GCA_027564395.1 Erythroxylum ulei
ATACATTCCTACCCCCTTCACCCCAAATCTACCATCTCTTTTGTCTCCTCTAGCCTTAATCAGTAACCTTCCTTAACCCTAGTCTTCAATTTTTTCTCATGCTGTCTCCTCTCTTATCACACTTTTGGCCTTAAAACTAACCCTATTCCTCTCCGAAATGTTGTCTTGCTCTTTGTCCCCTAGCTAATTCCTACTGCTCCTTCGTCTTTGATCAAGCAAGTTACCCCTCGTATTCTTTCTTGCCTTCCCTAATCTAACATCCTTTTATCCTCTTTTCCCTTGCTTTAGACACCTCAAGCTCCTATGAGATCTTAGAGCCAAGTTGTGGATGATCTTTACTAAATGGTGCCCTCAAGTTGTTTTCCTTGTACCTTAAAGGATGAGTGCAATGTCTCATCGCCCTTAAAAATTCTCCAAGTTGGTACTAAAACATGAAAAGCTTTACTTGTTTGATTCTTTTTAAAGAAGAGACTATCTTTTCCTCTAATCAAATTTTAGGTTGATGCCATTGAGAAAACCTTGGTTTTAAGAAAATTTTAATCACTGAAAATTGATTATTCATTTTTCAAGTTCAACAATGAAGATAGTTTTCAAAAAATTGCCAAGCTTGTCCCTTGATATATCTCAAGTAAGCCTATGTGGAGGCCAGGTATTATACTTGATAAATCTCTTTTTAAATGCATTCCACTTTGGATTAATTCTTGTAATGTTTCTCTGTAGTACTGGATCACCTTCGGGTAGAGTTATTTGGCTAGTTTAACTAGAAATCCTCATTTTTTGGATGAGAATACTATAGTTTGAGAGGATCGCTTATGCTAGGATTTTCCTTAAAGTTAAAATTACCAAAAACTCCCTAATTTCATCAAAATCGTAAGACTTAATAGGGATGGATGTCTTATTGAGGATATTATCCAATTCTCTTATCAATGAAAATCATCAAATAATGTCGAAAATATTTTTCTCTTGCCTATCTCCTCTTTTATCGCACCTTTGGCCTTCACACCAACCTTGTTCCTCTCCCAAATTTTGTCTCTTTCCTTTTGTCTCCTAGCTAGTTCCTACTGCTTTGCCCCTTCTTCTCTGGCCAATTCCCCCTCCTATTCTTGCCTCCCTTCCCTAACCTAACATCCCTTTCTCCTCTTCTCCCTTGCTTTAGATACCTCATGCCCCCAAGAGATCCTAGAGTTAACTTGTGGGTGATTATTTACTAAATGGTTCCCTTAAGTTCTTTCCCTTTAATTTTTAACCTGAAGGATGAGTGAATTGTCTCACCACCTTTAAAAATTGTCCAAGTTAGTGTTAAAACATGGAATGCTTCACTTTTTTTTTTAATGCTTTTTAGATGAGAGTAATCAAATCTTTGATTGATGCCAACTAGGGAAAGCAAAGCTTTAATCAATGAAAATGAATTATTCAATTTTCAAGTTTGTAATGAAGATAGTTTCCAGAAAGTTAAAAAACTTGTCCTTTGATATATCTTAGGTAACCCTATATGGAGGCCAGGTATTATACTTGATAAATCTTTTTTAAAATGCATTCCATTATGGATTAATTTTCATAATATTCCTCTGAAGTATTGGATGACCTTTAGTATGAGTTATTTAACTAGTTCATTTGGGAAGCCTCATTATTTTAATAAGAATACTATATCTCTTAAGAGGATTGCATATACTGGGATTTTCCGTGACGTTAAACTTGCTAAGAAGCTCCCTGATTTCATCAAGATAAGACTTAATGGGGATGGATGTCTCATTGAGGTTGTGATCCAAATCTCTTATCAATAGAAGCTTTCAAATAATGTCAACAAATTTTAAAGACCCAATAGTAGAAATGTAACATCTCATGTTCGGGCCTAGAACCCAGAATAGCTAATTGAGAATATAGTGAGAAATTAGACGTGTATTGCATGCTCATGCATCATTGTTTATTCACACATATGTGAATATTTATTTTTGACATATTAAAATAATTATTCATACGTTCATTGACATTTGTCGGGTATAATTGCTATATAAATATGATTAAAATGTGAATCGTGGATTATCAAGGTAACCAAGCGCAACGAAACCAAAAACAAAAACATCACTAACAAAAACCGTTGAGAAAGTTCCCGGCAACGGCGCCAAAATTTGGTAGTGCTGTCGCCTGCAACCAAATTCAAAAGAAATCACTTACGTTAATACACATTAATGTAGTAGCGGTAAGCAGATATCATTTCCACAAGAAATTTTTAACGGTAAAGGTTAGCGAGTTCAAATGGGACAAATAACGAAAGTAAAGAGGGGAGTTTTGGTCACGAAAATATCAAAAAATTAAGAGAGAAATCATAAATTGAAAGCAGTAATTAAATCTGAAAAATCAATTAGAAAATACCTTAGTTTCGGGTCACCGATGTTATCATGTTATTATGAATCCTCGACATAAAATTGCAATCATTAATAAATATTCATTTGGCGAAGTTTCTTTTAAGTGTAATGACTAGAAACATGTATCCTAGCATTCTTATTAAATAAGAACCTAGATACGATCATAGGTAAAATTGAATAATAGCATTAAGAGTCAAGAATCAATGAGCAAGTGAAATACATGTACAACATGCAATCAATCAAGCCAATATCTTCTTAGAATTTTCGACTCTAATGTAGAGAAGTTAATCCTAATTGCTACTTATGATTATCGAAACTGAACGTCATATTCCGGTAATCTATCGATTGAACCAATTAATCTCTAGTTGCGCACCTAGAAACCAACAAATCCAATTAGAAAGAATAGATCTGAAGATATTCAATGTTTATTAACAACATAAAAATTATCCAGAAAATCTCACCATAATATCATGTAACATGGATCCCTAAACCAAGATAAGAAAATTAACTACTCATACTTGAATTGAAAACAAAGAAAACAACAAAATAAATAGTCTCCATAACTAGTCTTTAATGAAAATCCCTAATTGAAACTATGAAGAAAACGTGATAGAACAAAATCAGAATGTGCAGCCTAAGGAGAATACCCGAAACCTAAGATAAAACCTAATCTAATGCTTCCATAGCCTCCCCTAATACATGTTTATATAAGTGCGGCAAACACATAGCTTCCTATTTGATGTGAATCTCCTCATTATCTCCTCTTGATTTTTTCCAGATTAGGTGGTCTTCTAATTTAGGTGGGAGACTTCTTGAAAAGAGGACAAAAGGATCTTGGAAAGATTGTGTTTTAATTGGAATCCAATTCTAGAAAATCTGCAGATTCGAGATTCCATCCTTAGGCGTGCCCACGCCTAATCTCTGAATTTTGGCCAGATTGGGGGATTTCGAATTTCTTTCTTTCTTTTGCGCCTTTTTGGTCCTTTTTCATCCTTAGAGTGTTGAAAACCATCTGTAAACAATTATAGAGCAATTCCATTAAATTCGGATAATAATTTCAACACCTTAACACTAATTACACCCAAAATATATGCAATTTAAATGACTTAACAATGGATTGGCTCACTGCTCATAGGGCTATTATGAATTTCTATACCAAGGAGGTAGTACTTGAAACTCCTGGTCAACCGAGGGCAGTATTCAGAGGAGTTAGTCAAGCAGTGCCAGCCAAGATGATGTCCTTCATGAGTGCATTAAGATTGATGCAGGGAGGACGTGAGGCTTACCTGGCCCACGTCATTAATACCTGAGCTGAGCAGAGTGTGCATGACATTCCTACAATTAGAAAATTCCTGGATGTGTTTCCCGTCGAGCTACCTGGCTTACCACTAGATTGAGAAACGAAGTTCACAATTGATCTAGTTCTAGGTGCTGCTCCTATATCTATTCCTCCGTATAGGATGGCACCTGTGGAACTGAAGGAGTTGAAGGCTCGACTATAGGACTTGCTGAAAAAGGTTTTTATTAGACCCAGTGTTTCACCTTAGGGAGCTCCAGTGCTGTTTGTGAAGAAGAAAGATGGGACTTTGAGGTTATACATCGATTATAGGCAGCTGAATTGGGTGACAGTGAAGAACAAATACCTGTTGCCTAGAATTGATGACTTACTTGATTAGTTGCAGGGAGCACAAGTATTTACTAAGTTGGATTTGAGATTAGGGTACTATTAGTTGAAGATAGCAGAGGCTAATGTACCTAAAAGTGCATTTAAGAGCAGGTATGGGCACTTCGGGTTCTTAGTGATGCCGTTTGAGTTGACTATTGCCCTGGCAGCTTTTATGGACTTGATAAATAAGGTATTTCAGCCCTACCTGGATCATTTTCTAATTGTGTTCATAAATGATATTTTGGTGTATTCGAAGAACAGAAATGAACATGCTGAGCATCTGAGAGTCATTTTACAGCTTATGAGAGAGAAGCAGTTGTATGCCAAGTTTAGTAAGTGTGAATTTTGGTTGGATCAAGTAGTATTTTTGGGGCATATAGTGACTAGACATGGCATACAGGTAGATCTAAAGAAGACTGAAGCAGTGATGATTGGGAAGCTCTGAGAAGTGTGTCTAAAATCCGAAGCTTCCTAAAATTGGCTGGATATTACCAGAGGTTTGTCGAGGGCTTTTCTCTGATCTTAGCCCTTTTGACAAAACTTCTGAGGAAGAATGTAGTGTTCAGATGGAATAAGGATTGTCAGAAGAGCTTTGAGGAGCTAAAACGTCGGTTGACAACTACACCGGTGTTGACTATTCCATCAGGGACTGGAGGATATGTGGTATATAGTGATGCATTGCATCAAGGATTAGGATGTGTATTGATGCGGCATGGCAAGGTGATTGCCTACGCATCGAGACAAATAAGGTCTCACGAGATTAATTATCCGATACATAATTTAGAGCTAGCTGCAGTTGTCTTTGCTCTAAAGATTTGGAGACACTATTTTTATAGAGAGACCTTCTATATTTATGCAGATAATAAGAGTTTGAGATATCTGCTGAGTCAGAAGGAGTTGAACTTGAGATAGAGGAGATGGATTGAGTTACTGAAAGATTATAACTGCACGATTGAGTACCACTCGGGGAAAGCAAATGTGGTGGCTGATGTTTTGAGCAAAAATTCTAAGATTAACATCGCTTAGATTCAGTTATCGAGGTTACCCAATTTGATTCAATTGAGAGCTTGGAATGTGGAACTGAACCTAGAGCAAGATGAGCACTGATTGTTACTTTGAAGCTAAGACCAATGCTACATGATAGAATCAAAAAAGTCGAGGGGAAAGATCCTTATATGGTCAAGCTTATGGAGGAAGTGAAGGTGAATCCAGATTCTGAGTTTAAATTGAGAGATGAGACCTTGTGGTTGAAGCAGAGGTTATATGTGTCGAATGTGGAGAATCTGGGAAAAGAGATCCTTGAGGAAGCTCATATGGCCACCTACGCTATGCATCTTGGTACTAACAAGATGTATAACACGCTAAAGCAACATTTTGGTGGCCTAGAATAAAGAAGCAAGTGGCGGAGTATGTATCTAAGTGTATGACATGTTAGCAAGTTAAAGCTGAGCACTAGGCTTTAGTAAGGAAGCTACATTCGTTGCCTATTCTAGAGTGGAAATGGGAACAAATTACTATGGACTTCGTTATGGGATTGTACTCCGATGCAACATAATAATATATGGGATGTAGTGGACCGATTAACTAAGTCGGTCCATTTCTTACCAGTGAGAGAGAATAACTCACTAGATCAGTTGGCCCGAAGGTATGTGAATTAAATAGTCAGATTGCATAGGGTTCTGGTGTCTATTGTATCGGGCAAGGATCCCAGGTTTACTTCAAGGTTCTGGAAGAGTTTGCAGTTTGCTATGGGTACGAAGTTGAACTTCAGTACCACATTTCATCCTCAAAAGATGGACAAAGTGAGAGGATAATCAAGACTGTTGAGGATATGCTCAGAGCTTGTGTATTGGAGTTTCAAGGAGCTTAGGATCAGTACATAGCTTTGATTGAGTTTGGCTATAAAAACCATTACTACAGTAGTATCGAAATGGCACCGTATGAGGCATTGTATGGAAGGAAGTGTCGATCGCCTCTATATTGGGATGAAGAGGACTTAATAATGGTTAAAGGCTTAGAGTTGATACAAGATACAGTAGATAAGGTGAAGTTGATCCTAAGCCGAATCAAAACGGCTCAAGATAGACAGAAGAGTTATCTGGATCAACACCAACGGGATATAGAGTACAGTGTAGGAGAGAGAGTGTTTCTCAGAATGTCACTTTGGAAAGAAGTATTGAGATTTAGGGAAAAAAAAAGGCCAAGTTGAGCCCTAGGTACATTGGTCCTTATGAGATCATTAAGAGGATAAGACCTTTGGCATATAAGTTGGCTTTATCGAATGAGATGTCTCAATTGCATAATGTGTTTCATATGAGTTTGCTCCGGAGATATCAATCGGATCCGACACATGTGATACCGACTTAGGAGATTGAGGTTATTAGTAACTTAAGCTATGTTGAGGAGCCGATCAAGATTGTGGGATCTCAAATTAAGCAGTTGAGGAATCGAGTCATTCCATTAGTGAAAGTCCTTTAGAGGAATCATGCAACTGAGGAAGCCCCATGGGAAACGGAGGAATATATGAGGAGACAATATCCCCACCTATTCGAACAAACAAGTAAGAATTTCGAGGACAAAATTTCTTTTAAGGAGGGGAGAGTTATAACATCCCATTTTCTGCGGGAAGGTTAAAATAGTAAATACGAGAAATTATTGGGAGAGTAGAAGTACATTCATATTCATGTATATTATGTCATATGCATACACGTGAATAATGAACCTTTGCACATGAAAATAATTGTACATGCATTCATGGATAATTATGGGTATAATTGAATTAAGTTGTGATGTATTAGGAATTTTGAATTTATTGTATTGGAAATTTTATTGGTGATTGTTATATTTTAAAATTTTGGTGAATTTTAGGAATAATTTTGGAACTTTTGATTATTATAGGATTAGGAAAAATGTCACTTGTCAAGTAAATTGATGTGTGGAAAATATAAATAGGAAATCAAATGATATTGGAGATAATTGGAATGTAAGGATGTAGTTAATGGAACTAGTTCAAATAGAACTAGTTAGTTTGGGAAATTAGCTAAGAGTGTAAGAAGTGGACAAGTGTCCGACCTAAAGTTAAATTTTCTTAATCTTGAAAGATAAGTTACTGTTCTTGTCTTCATCTCTCTCGTAGCTTTTTGTCTTCTTCTTCATCATCATTTTCATTTTCTTCAATCACTACCATATCAACTTTGAAGATCACACTTTCCTCCATTTGCTACTAGCATTTTGCTATCTTTCTTCCTCATTTTCACTAAAAACCTATCTCTACCACCTTTTGAAGATGATGAACGTGTGATGCTTGGGAGCAAGGGCTAGTGTTGTTTTTTAAGAATCTGAACTAAAACCAAGTAAGTTATACTTTAAATGTCATGGGTATTGTTAAATGAAACTAGAATGATGAGAAATGTAGTATTGATGACTTGATTATGTGAGTTGTATGTGTGTGACGTGGCTGGTAAAAAATCTATGTAAATGTCTTGTTTTTGTAATTGTGAATGATCATTAATGACCCATGATCTATTATAGAGATGTTTTGGAAGTTAGATGATCCATATAATGGTGTTATGATGAGTGAAGAAAATCAATTAAGAATGGGTTAATGAATATGTTCTATTTTTGGTTAATTGTCAAATATAGATCATGAATTGGGTTGTGGATGTTATTAAGTTGAAATGGAGTTGAGAATGAGGAGTAAATGAAGTAGAAAAGGGTGATCTTTGTACAAGTTATGTTAGGTGTAAAATCTGGAAAGTTTGAAGATGATTGGCTGGAAAATGTTCATTGAGTATGCTTCAGTCTGTTAGCCATAACTTTTTCTCTAGTTATCCAAATGAAATAATTCTTAGTTTGGATTAAACTAGAGACATACAAACAAATAGAATTTAAATTTTGTCTTTAAGAGTCTCAAAATTGTCATGAAGTTGAAAACTGGGTGTAGTACATTGGTGGATGAATGTAAAATTTGTTTGTTGAATTCAAAGGAAATTCTAGATTGATCTAGGCTGAATTAGAGGAAGTTTTCTTCATTAAAGTTATAGATCTTTCTTTTATCTTTCCAATAGTAGTACATAGTAGATGATTTTTGGACATCGAAGTTAAGAGATATGATTATTATAAGTGGTGATGTTTCCTTGATCATGCCTTCGTCTGATGCTTCTTTGATCATTCATCTGGTGCTTCTTGACCATTCGTCTGATGCTTCTTTGATCATTTTTCTGATGCTTCTTGACCATTTTTCTGATTCATCTTTGACCAAGCTTTCGTCTGATGCTTCTTGACCATTCGTTTTTAACCAAGCCTTCATCTGATTTATCTTAGATTGACTTCTTACGTCTATCCCTTTCATCTGACCCATCTACCTTTTGTAAATTTGAGATTTTAACCCTCTAGATGGAAAAATCTTTCTTTTAATCTTCATAAAAGTTATAGATCTCGAAGTTCTGTTTGAAACCGCCCAAATACGATCTTAATCCAACATCTCCAGTGAAAGGTATGCCATTTGTCCCAAAATAGGTTCAATATGATTGAGGATATAATCAAGTTTGATTCTTTCAGCCATAACTTAACCTACAACCTCCAAATGAAGTGATTCTTAAACCAATAGATTCCTAACACGTTTTTCTATGTCCCCATAAAAATTGGTAGCATTATGAATTTATTTAAATAAGTTTGATTGAAGGAAAGTAAGGGAATCTGTTGGAACAGTATGAGCTGGTATGGTTTCACTGAACATATTTTGGTATTTTGAATATATATGGATCTATAGGGTTTCAAATGAGATGATTTTTAATGTGGAGTAAAATAGAGACATAAGCTTACAAATCCTATGAAGACTTCGAATTGTAATTCAGTCTTTAAGATGTTAAATTTCTGGATGGAAGTTATGCATAGTATACTGTTTTCGAATAATAACAATTCAAAAATGTTTGGGGTACAACTTTAGGATTTCTGAACCAAATTGAATGATTTTGGTGTCATTAGAAACTTAAGAGATGGTAGAGCAATTTTCTAGAAGAGAGTATGACCAAATTACATCATTTTCACTTTTTGATTGAACTTGAACAGTAGACCCGAAAATATGTCTTGGAAAAATCTGAAAGTAAGCCAATGAGAAATGAATTATGATTTCAATGGTTTTATTAAGGTATAAACCTAAGTATAAATTATAATTAGGTGAGTTTTGTTATAGGATTGATTTTGTGAAAAAACTAATGGATAAATACCTAGGATTGTCATGAACATGCATTATACATATTTCATTACATACATGTGCATTGTTAAACATTTATACTTGTGCAAATTGTGATATATGTGTGTGTTATTTGATATAGAGGAGCAACTAGAACGTCACCTCCTAACGTTGTTGGAACTTCCAGGCATTAGCTTCGGAAGCAACTTGTGAGTAACGTAGACGGTCTCACTTAATTACTTGTTTGCTTAAATTCTGTTTTGAAATGATTTTATGAATGTGATTTGAGTGTTGATTCCGGGCAATAAAATGTCTAAGGAGTTATTATTCGGGAATGCATATTGAAGTGCTGCTTGTATGTGAATGTGACGAACTATGTGCTTCATAATATAATTGATTGTGACAGATGCATTCCATACATGAATGCACAATCAGATAATGGTAGTTGTGACCAGAGTAGCCACTAAAAAAGAGCTTAAAGCTCAAGTTGTGAAAAAAGAGCCTCGAGCTCAGAAAGTGATTAAGAGCCTAAGGCTCAATATATAAAATGGGCCCTGTATCCCCATCGGATAAGGGACAGTTATTAATAAGCCCGGTATCTAAAATAGATAAGGGACAGTTTAGGCAATCGGTCACAATACCGTTACAATTGGAAAAGAGTCTCATGAGTATTTCATATGCATTTTGTTTAAGTATGTTTGATTGATTGAAATGTAAAATTGCCTATGCTTAAGTGAAAATGTGATACATAATCAATTATGCAAAAATGTGAATATATGTTATGTGAAATGATGTGTTGCATGAATTGAGTGAACCATCGATGATGGTTACCTCATTGAGTTCGCAAAACTCACCCAAAATTTGCAATCATTTTTAGGCTCAAAAGAGTACCCCGTTAGGCAAATAGGAGTACAACTACTGCATTTAAGTAAGAGGTAGCGATCGGGATCAGTTAGCTTTTGCATTTATACTTTCTTATTTATGTATTTTCGTATTTTTTGTGTAATGTGTATTTGAATATGTTTTTGTATATAATAATTTTCCAATTTGGAAATGTTGTAAACAAGTTTGATTTATGAGTGTAGTAACACTCTTGAGTGAAATGGTTTATAAAATGAAAGGGCCCACTTGATTATTGATTTCCACATATGCTTATATTGTTTTAAAAAAATTTATACTGAGTTTTTCGAGAGTCTGTCCATTTTAGCATGTCACCCTTGTGGGATTCGCACTCGGACATCGCTCAGGATGTCGGGTACGTGCCTTACAAAGGTGGGGTGTTACACTCCCTTTGATTCTCCTTCCTTCGTATTCTTCTTTATGATTATTTCTTTCCATATGCATTCCCAGGCCCCTCATTATCCTCTTATAGTTGGAGGTAATGAACAGTTTCTTCAACACTTTCAAGGTTATTTGATGTTTGCTAACCCTCAGAGATAGTTCATCCCATCAAAGTCAATTATAAAGCGGGTAATATCCAAGAATGGCCATCTAAGGACCATAGGGGTTTCCACATCTTCTCTAATATCCAATATATAGAAGTCTGTGGGAAAGGTAAATTTATCAATTTGTATTTACATATCCTTAATAATCTTCTTCGACCAATGAACTGTTCTGTTTGTTGTCTTCACTAGCATCTTTGTGGGTTCTAACTCTCTTAACCCCAATTTTTGAATAAAGGTAAAGGACATCATATTGATACTTGCTCCCAAATCTACGATCATAATTATTTCGACTCCATTGATACTACATGGAATGTAAAAATCCCCTAGGCCTTCTTTCTTCTATGCTATATTAACGTTTTTTTTCTACTATGCGCTCCTTAACCTTCATCTTGTTTGATTCCTTTAGTGTGAGATTCATTTGTAAATGTTTTGTTATGTCTTCAACATTTTTTAATTCAACCTCCCTACTCATTGTCCTACTTGAAATGGACTTCTGTTGAGCTAAAATAGGGTACAAAAATTCCAGTCGAGGTTCCTTGATTGGCTCGATTACGAGATCACTTTGAAGGAATTTCATGATTACTTTTCCATCTCCCTTGTCTCCTTCTTCTTTTGCATGTTTGAGTTTCTTTTCCTGGGTTTAAGTAATTGCCATAAATCGTTCCTTCGGGTTAGACTCAGTATTACTTGGAAGGGTTCCTACATTATGTGTAGAAATTTCCTCCGCTAGTTAACCTACTTGGACCTCCCGATTATGTATTAAGGAGGCATGATTTTTAGTGACTTGCTTGAATTTGCTTTTGAGCCTCATATGTGCATCCTCCATGCCTCCAATTTTATCTAAAATCTTATCCAACTTGGATTCCATTAAGCTTGGTTTATCTTGTTGGAAGATTGATTGTTCTTAAGGTCTCAACTGTCCTCCAGCATTGTTCGTCCATGAGAAGTTAGGGTGATTCTTCCACCTAGGGTTATAAGTGTTGGAGTTAGGGTTGTTTCCCCCTCCTCATCCATATTGAGCTCCCATAAAATTCACTTGCTATAGATCGCTTTCCTTCCTCAAGAAACAATCCACTATATCATAGTCCATTTATCCACAAAATTCACACTTTAATTACACAACTTTTACCAAAGCTGAGGACGACGCCTTCATATTGTTAAGTTGTTGAGTTAAGCTTTCAATTCTAGCTTGCATCTCTGTCATTTGATCGATAGCCACAATTCCTTTTTGTTCTCGGAAGGTAGTGTTTTGTCTACTCCGCACGTTCGTCCGTAGGCAGCTGTTACTCGTCATCTCCTCTATCAGCTCTTCTACTTCATCTACCATCTTTCTCCTTGGTTAGCCGCATTGAACCCTAGTCTCATAAGGTCCATAAGGATTCATTATTGACGTCCTAGTTTTGCTCCATGATCTAAATCTTGCTAAAATTCCTCAGCCATTGTTGCTTTCACGATTTCCTTTTCTTCTTCACGTCGAGCTTTCCTAACGGATTATTCTAATCGAGTTATGTCTAAATTTAAAATGTCAGTTGCATGACTCGATCTTCTAGTTACTCTTGTGTTCATGCAAGAGCACGATTTTAGAATTAGAAAGAAAGAACGAAAAAAAGTTTTAATGGTCGTCATTTAATGTTGGCATGTATAAAAACATATAAAGCTTTTAGCATTTATTTGATTAAAGAAGGAAATAGGGTAAATGTTGCTCTCTCTCCTTTCTTTCATCATATAACCAAAAATGAGAGTGTCTTATTTTTGTTTTTCGTCTTTTCATCTAGTCATATTAAAATTAGAAATGAGAATGTCTCATTTATTGCCCTCTCTTTCATTTTGATTAAAAGAATGAAATGGTGCATTGGTTGTTTAGACTTCCCCCTTTTTTTCATGATCCAGCCGAAATTAGGAATGAGGGTGTCTCATTTCGGTTCTTTCAACTAGCTAATCATAAAAGGAAAACCTCTACAATATTTCTTCTCCTTTCCCACCAAAGGATCTTATTAACCAACTTATCCAACGAGAACAAGTGGTAGATCGGATTGGTTGAGGATACAATAATGAGGAGAAGATACAATAGCGAGGAGTCAAAGCTGTAACAAAGGAGTCGGTAAAATTCCGATCATATTCTTATGTTATTTATTTTTCTAATACTGTATCATGTATGGATTAAAACATGCTGATTTGGTTATCATGCTTTCGCTACATTTTGATTTCGATTTTTTTAAAATTTACCGTTTGGCCAAATCTAGTATGACATTGTTTTCTGATCCAACACGAATTGTAACATCTCATCACCGATGTGAAGGGTAAACTAGTAATTTGGAACGGGTTAGGAGTGTTTAAAATTGTTTTGCTATGTTCAGGCATATTATGGACTCCATATATACATGAATAGAAATTTTTGCACATGCACATGACTGTACATGCATTCATGACATTTTTCGGTATATGTGTCTAAATGTGATTTTTGTGTTTGAAAATTTAATTGGCGTGGGGTTTTGTGAGTTTTGCATTTTTGGGGAATGTTAGGAATTTCCCTGGAAAATTTCCAGAAAAAATTCTAGACCGAAAAAATTACCAAGTGGCGGACTGATTGGTTTCCGATACTGGAAATTACTGTCCAATAGCACTGGAAAATTAGAGCAACAACTTTAGGATTTATTAATTTGAGCCATTGGAATTTTGGGAGAAATTGGAGTAGAAATTGAACTTTTTATTGGAAAGGTAATAAGTGAGGGCATAAGCATGTGACATGTGGCAAGTGACACTTGTCACTTGCCTAACATGCCACCTTATGTCCTTTGGTTTCTAAAAAGCAAGTTGTCCACGATGCTTATGTTTGAAAGAGTTAAAATCACATTTAGATGAAAGTTTTTCCTTCTCCTTCTCATCCGTAGCTCCTCTCCTAATTTCTTCTTCGTTGGTTCTAAGCTCCACCATACAAGAAACTCTCCTTTGTTACATGCTTTCTCTTCCTTGTTCATTAAACTCCAACCAAACCCTCACCCCCCCTCAAGTGATGATGAGTATCGTGTATGGTGTTGGGAGGAAGGAAGTGAATTTGTGATCTTGTGAAGAATTGAAGAATTAGAAGCTTGATAGGTAAGAGTTGTGTTTTATGTTCTTAAATTGGTAGTTAGATGCATTTATTGTGATGTCTTGTGCATTAATTGTATGGACTTGTGTTTGGTT
>JANITX010163719.1:0-13854 GCA_027564395.1 Erythroxylum ulei
AGAGGCTGAATTAAAATTCACTTTCTTCAGACAAATTGTAGCCTTATCTTTCTAGTTTAATCCAAATCAAGAATCACTTCATTTGGATGACTAGAGCACAAATTATGGCTAAAATACTTTCAGATTTTTCTAATCCAAGACTGCACACTAAACCCGACTTCAATTCAGAAATGGAAAGTCTTAGGGGCTAAACTGAAAATCAATTCCTTCATAAGACTTGTAGCCCTATGTCTATATTTTATTTTTCCATAAGAATCAGTTCAATCGGATCTCTACATATCAAGAATTTTTCAAAATACTGAACCATGTTCAAAAAGTTTCCCAACTCACTATGATTAAATTAATCTCTTTCAATTTAATCTCAAAAAAAATTATAAATTTCCCATCATGATGTAGATAAATGTCTTAGAATCCAACGCTTCAAAAATCAGATCAATAGGATGTTGGACGGAGAAATTATAAGCAAAAGATTGAGAGAGGGTCAAATTATACGGACCGTGTGAAATCACACGGTCTGCCTGTGTGACCTACAGGTGAAAAATGGGGCTAAGCACTGGATTCACATGGCCTGTGTGAATTTTACACGGCTCGTGTGATTTTTTTACACGGCCCATGTGAATTCACACGGTCAGGCCGTGTAACCTTCGAGTGAAATGTGTCCCCTACGCTCAGATTTACACTGCCCGTGTAAATTCACACTGGCAGACCGTGTAACCTTTGGATGAAACAAAATTTTCACCCTACAAGACCTCTCTAAAGGGTCCTAAACCCAACCTAACTTTCACTTTACTCATATCTTACCAAAAAACAACTTTTTCTAGCCCGATATCACTTCATATACTCTAAAGGTTCGGGAAGTTCGTGCATCACGACATCTTAACTTGTAATGAGCATAACTCTCAACTCCGATATCAAAAACTTGTAAACTTGGTATAGTTCGAAAGATAAAAGGACGAGCTACAACTTCAAAGAAGGAAACTTTGGCCAATTCTACCTCAATTATTCTAGAATTTCCCTTGAATCAGCATACCCATTTTTATCCTCATGCAAAACTTAACATTCATCCCAACCTCACTTCTTCTATACCACAAAACCACTTCAAATCCATTTCAATCAACTTGTTCTCTCTCAATTTCATAGCACATACACATTTACTCAAATTCAAGTCATCTAAAACCAAAAATTTCCTTTAACTCAAAACACTCACAACACATCCATATACAAAAACATTCTTTTCATGCATTATCCTCAAACATATTATGCCAATTTGCTCCAATTAGCATGGCTCAATAAAACATTAAACACAATCATTCCACTTCATGCATATTCTTTTTCTTTGTATTTGCATAAATCACCACGATTTCCTCACTTAATTTCATTTCATAAATCAAAAATCCCACTAAGAGATCGGGGTCCAACACTTGTAGTTTGTATGGGATCAACACTCGATATTTACTAACACTATAATATAGTTTGATAGGTACACTTGCCTATGAGATCTATAGATTAGAGATTAGCAATCATATCAAGTTTTTGATGCCCTTGTTGGGTATTAGAATATTAGTAACACCTAATTTTTGTTATTATAGCCATTATTTCTCACTTTATTTCTTTTTACTTTTTTTAAATTTGTTAAGATATTTTGTTGACTCTTTGGCTTTGTCACTTCTACATGTTTTGGGTTAGTTTATAGCCTAAAAAATCTGTTGCACTTGGTTGACGAAGATCTATAAATTGAGAGGACGACTTGTAGAAACCTTTTAAGGACCTTAATTAGAGAGTTCGATTTAGATCGACAGATACAAGACTTGAAAGCTTAGATTGATACTAAAGGATGAAAAACCATAGTAAGCCAATCAAGGACCATGTTTGTTTCTTCTTGGCTGGACTTGATAGTGATGGAGTCCAACATTGTAAGATCTGTTATTATCACTAATAATTTTGAGATTAAATTAAGAATATCATTCAGATGATGCAACAATTTGTTGAGTTTAATGGGCTATGAGATGGGAACCTTAATACACATATAGATTTTTTTTGTAAATTTGTGATGCCTTTAAGGTCAATGGTGCTAATGACAATGTAATAAGATTGAGGCTATTTCCATTTTCATTGAAGGGTTGAACAAAACAATGGTTAAATTATCTACCTAGGTCATCCCTTACCACTTGGGACCAAGTGATAAGGAAATTTGTTTTTGAAATAATTTCCACCATCTAAGACTACCAAACTAAAGAATGATATCTCCTTCTATGCCCAAATCAACTCAGAGACTTTATATGGTACATAGGTGACATTTAAGGAGTTGTTAAAGAAGTGCTTACATCATGGTCTACCATTATGGATGCAAATTAGACCTTCTATAATAGGTTGAATTAAATAATGAGGTAGGTGATAAATGTAGTAACTAAGGTATTCTGGACAACAAAACACCAGAAGCAGCTCAGGACCTCGTTAAAGATAAGGCGATGAATAACTATTAGTGGTGCTCTTCTCGAGCAAAACTTAGCAAGCCAACCGAAGTTTATGATACAGATGTGTTGGTAGGCCAGGTCGAAGCTATGAGTAACAAAGTAGATAAGTTAATAATAAATCCTCAGTTATTTAAAATAATATAGTGTGAGGTGTGTGGTCTAGGATGTTTAGGTCAAAATTTTCAAGCACTATAGATGATGGTAAAGCCTAAGCATATGGATTATATGGTGAATACTCCTAGTCCCTAGAATAATCCTTATAACGATACATACAATCCAAAATGGAGGAATCACCTAAATTTCTCTTAAGGGATTCAAGAGCATATAAGGAACCAACTTACACCAGGATTTCAACAACACCCACCTTAAGAAAAGAAGCTAAGCTTGGAATATCTCATGACTATATTTCATCATACTTTAAAGTTAAGATTTTAAGCCATAGAAACTTCATTAAAAATTAAGAGGCTTCTATATATAAATTGGAAACTCAGTTTTATCAACATGTAAAGTTAGTCTCTAAAAGATAACAAGGAAGTTGACCCAGTAACACTGAGATAAACCCTAAATAACATGTGATGGAAATCACCTTTAAGAGTGGAAATGACTTGCAAATAGAGAAAAAGACCTAAAGTGAGAAAAAGAGTGACATAAGGAGCCAGGAAAAAGTTGAAAGTGAAAAGTGCCCCCCAGAAGTCAAGGAATTCTAGCTTGCCATGCCTTATCTTACCAAAGTGAAGAAAGATCGCATGGATGATTAGTTTGGTAAATTCCTTTAACTGTTAAATAAATTCATATTAACTTACCTTTTTTTGAGGCTCTTGCCTAATTATTTAAATTTTTTGAAAGAGCTACTAATAAATAAGAGGAAGTTAAAGGAGTTAGTGACTGTGATATTGAGTGGAAGATGCTTCATAATTCTTTAAAGCAAACTACCACAAAAGCTTAAAAATCCTAGAGTTTCAATATCTCTTATCAAATTGGTAGCTTAAAAATAGAAAAGGCTTTAGCTAACCCAGGGGTTGGTATTAATAGGATGCCTCATTCATTGCTTAAGAAAATGGGATTAGGTGAACAAAAACCTACTAGGACAAGTTTACAATTAGCAGACATATTGGTAAAATATCCTTGGGAAATTATTGAGGATGTTCTCGTTGAAGTTGATAAGTCCATTTTCTTAGTAGATTTTGTGATCCTTGATATAGATAAAGATACAAAGATACCTTTGATTTTAGGTTGACCTTTCCTAACCACTACTAGAGCCATTATTGATGTTAATGATGACAAACTAGTTCTTAGGGTAGGAGAAGCAGAGGTTACCGTTAAAATATATGATGCCATGAGACACCCCTTTGAATATGATGATGCTTGTCTTTTATTGAAACAAGTGATTTTATAGTTTCAGACATTGTGCAAGATTTTGTTTCTAAAAATGTGTTGGAGCTGTCTATTGTTTAAGGTGAGGAGGAAGATGGTAATAACCCTATAAATAAAGGACAAGTAGTCAATAAACCTATGTTGAGGAAGAAAGAGTTTGAAGAGATCGATACAAGAAAAGAAAAAAAAAGGTTGAAACCTCCCTAAAAAAACCACCAGATTTAGAGTTGAAAAAGCTACTTGATCATTTGGAATACCCTTTCTTGAGAAGAATTCAAAACTTCCTGTGATTATTGCAGCAACTCTATAGACAAATCAAAAAGAAAAGTTCTAAAGTATGTTCAATAAGCATAAGAAGGCCATCGCATAGAAAATTTTTGACATTAGAGGAATCAACCCTTCCTTTTGCACTCACAAGATTCTCATGATGGAGGACTTCAAGCTGGTTGTACAACCCCAAAGGAGGGTGAATCCTAACATAAAGTAAGTGGTAAAGGCAAAGATAATTAAACTCCTGGATGCTAATGTGATTTATCCTATTTCTGATAGTTCTTAGATGAGTCCTGAGTAGGTTGTACTAAAGAACGAAGGAATGACGATGGCACCCAACGAAAAGAATGAACTAATTCCTATAAGAAAAGCTAAATGATGATACTCAAAAAGACCAATTCACTTTGGTTTTCATGGACTAAATATTAGAACAACTAACCAAACACATGTACTATTATTTCTTGAATGAACTTTCAAATACTTTTAGATTCCTATTGCCCTGAAACATCAGGAGAAAACAACATTCATGTATCCTTAAGGTATACTTACTTATAGGAGGATGTCCTTTGGGTTATGAAATGCACTTGTTACATTTCAGAGGTGCTTCATGGCCATATCTGATGATCTAGTCGAGGATATAATGGAGGTATTTATGGATTATTTTTTTATTTTTGGTGATTTTTTTATTTATGCCTCTATAATCCAGAAAGACTGATGAAGAGGTGTAAGGAAATAAATATTATGCTAAATTAGTAAAAAAATTATTTTAAGGTACAAAAGGGTATAGTTTTAGGCTATAAAATCTCTTACAGGGGTATTGAGGTAGATAAAGCAAAAATTGAAACATATATAAGCTACCACCCCTAATTTGAGGCTACTAGAAGTTTTTTAGAGTATGTAAGCTTTTATAAAAGGTTTATTGATGATTTCTATAAAATCACTAGGCCTTTAACCAAGTCGTTTGATAAAGATGAACCTTTTAACTTTACTCACGAATGTTTAGATGCTTTTAACATTCTTAAGGAAAAGTTAACGAATACCCCAATTATGATTACAATAGATTGAGATTTACTTTTAAGCTAATGTGTGATACAAGGGATTTTGCAGTAGGTGCAGTACTTGGACAATAGAAGGACAAACATTTTCACCCAATTGATTATGCTAACAAAACTTTGATGGACGCCACAGAGAATTATAATACCATAAAGAAAGAATTGCTAGTTGTGATTTTTGTGTTTAATAAATTAAATTCTATCTAGTCTTATCTAAAGTTATTATGGATACTAACCACTTTATATTAAGATACTTATTAAATAAACATGACACTAAGCTTAGATTAATTAGATAAAATTTGTTGTTGCAAGAATTTGATTTAGAGATTAAGGATAAGAAAGTAGATGAAAACCTGGTAGTAGACTATTTATCTCACCTTGAAAACCCAAATTTGAAGGAGATGAACAAAGAAGACAGTGATGATTCATTCTTAGAAGAGCGTGTATATAATTTGGAGGAGGTAAATGATTCTGAAACCCCTTAGTTTGTAGATGTTATGAATTATTTAGTGGTTAAGATCTTACCAAAAAGTCTTTCTCATCAGAAAAAAAAAGAAATTCTTTACTAATTTGAAGGGTTATTTTTGGGAAGATTTGTATTTATTTTATGTTTGTGCAGACCAAATAGTAAAAGGATGTGTATCTCACTCCGAGGGGTAGAAGATCCTAAGACATTACCATGCTAGATTTTTCAAAAGGCACCATTGTGTGAATAAGAAGGCTTAGAAAATTCTTGAGTTAGGTATTTACTGACCTTTATTTCAAGATGAACAAAGTTATGTAGTTTATGTGATAGATGTGAATGATCAAGTAATATTTCTCATCTAGATGAGATTTTTTAAGATTTCATTCATGTTTGTGAAGAATTTGATATTTAGGGAGTTGATTTCATAAGTCAATTTCCAACTTCCTTTGGTAATAGATACATTATAATGGCTAACTATGTTTTTAAATGGGTGAAGCTCAAGCTTTAACCACAAATAATGTTAGGGTTGTTGTAAAATTTCTAAAAAAAAGTTGTTTTCTCGCTTTGGCACACTTAAAGCAATTATTAGTGATAGGGGCACACATTTTTGTAATGTGCAATTCGAAAAGGTATTTAAAAAGTATGGAATCACACATAAAATTTTCGTCCCATATCACCCTCAAACTAGTGTCCAAGTTGAGGTAGGAAATAAGGACTTAAAAACAAATTTTAGAAAAGAACGTAGAGTACCAAAGGAAAGATTTGTCAATTAAGTTAGATGATGCTTTATAGGCTTATAAAACGATATATAAAACACTAATTGACACTACAACTTATAGGCTTATCTATGGGAAAGCATGTCACTTACCTGCAAAATTAGAAAGTAAGGCATATTGAGATATATTAAACTTATGAATTTTGATATTCAACTTGCAGATGATAAGAGGAAGTTGCAAGTTAATAAATTGGAAGAACGATGATTGATAGCTTACGAGAACTCCAAAATATACTAAGAGAGGACCAAACAATATCATAACTGAAGGATCAAGTAGTCCAAGCAATTTAAAGAGGGAGATTAAGTTCTGGTATACAATTCCTGCCTAATATTGTTCCTGAGTAAGCTTAAATCAAGATGGTCCACACTCTTTATTGTGAAGAAGGTTTTCCCATATGCAATAATCAAGGTAAGTCATCCAGATAAAGGTAATTTCAAACTAAATGGCCATCGGTTGAAATTATATCTTGGATGTGAACTTGATGGTAGTATAGAGGAGCTTAATTTAACTAAGTGACCTTAGATCATGTATAGGTATGTCGAGATAAAGACGTTAAATAAGCACTATTTGGGAGGCAACCTAAGAAGTGTGATAGCTTTGATTGATTTGATTATATTATTGTGATTATTTTCTAGTTTTAGTTTAGAGTTTCCTTGATTTTTGGTTTCTTTTATGCTAGGTTATTGAGCATCTTTATTTTATTTTGCCTAATTTTTGTGCTTGTGGTATGTGTTATTTGATTCATCTTAAGTTTGAGTTAAAATTTTGAGTTTTCAAGAGTTTTTAGGTGTATATGGTCATGTACAATCACATTTTTTTCATGTTTTACATGGTTTTAATGACCTACATAGTTACTTGACATAATTGTGTATATCCTTAGAATTTGTAAAAAATTTGCAACATGATCACAAAAGTTACAAGGGTGGGGGACACACTTGTGTAGCTCAATTCTCTGGAACTTGTCAACTTACATGCTTATGTCTTAAGTCATACATTTACAGTGTCTTACATGGTTAGTTACGTGGCCTGTAATCGACTGTATAAGGCCACAACCCTTTTGAACCTTAATTCTTTGTCCACGACCCTTTTGAACCCTAATTCTTCTTATTTTCTCTCATCTTTCCTTTTTTTCATGTAACTAAGCATATAAGTCTATGACCTTTTAAAACCCTAGTTCTTCTTTTTACTCATTTTTTCCCTCTTCTGCTACTTCTTTGTTTCCCTTCCATCCTATAACCTGGCCCAATCATTTTAAGTGATTTTACGACACCTAAATTGAACTTTTCTTCCATTTTATGTAGATTGTACTTAGATTTTCGAAAATTTTGTAATTTTAGGGTTTATTCTTCCTTAAATTACTAGGTTTCTCAATTTCTTTAATTCAAGGTATGTTCCTTTAATTTTCTTCTTGTTTTGCAATTATACCATGAATTTCTTTCCTTTCCCCATAAATTATTACATTTTTCTGATGAATTGCACTATGAATGGATATGATTTCAAACCAGGAATGTAAATTTTCTCAAATCATGATGGTATTGTTAGATTAGCATACATTGGTGTTTTTCTAGTAATTAGTCAATGTTTGTTAGTTTACTTTTATACCCACTTCATACTGTGCAAGATTTAGGGTTTAATTGTGTATGTAGGATATGCTTAATTATTTAATTGCTTAATTTAATTATTAAATTTCATAATTGCATAATTAGTTTAATTTTATTTGCATTTAGTAATTGCATAATTATTTTAATTTTATTTATTAATTGCATTTAATCATGTTATTATTTTGTCATTATTTTATTTTTCTAATTTTATTATTTTTAGTTTAATTTGATTTTTAATTGTATACTTTTTTGCAATTACATAACATAGTGAATGTACGAACTAAATGTGAGGAAAAATTGCCTTATTAATATTCATTATTTTCTCACATTTTATTTCGTTTTAGGTATAATGACAAGAAGAACGGAAGCAGTGTAACGACGAAGGGTAAAGGAGGTACTAAGAAAAAGACAAAGAGGTAAAGGGTCTTTTAAAGAATTGAGCGGAGCTCACCCATCACCAGTGCCAGCGACTATCACACATCCACTGGTGTGATGGGAGACACTGCAATTTAATGCTAGGTCCTATGAGGAGCAATTCCAAAAGCTTAAAGCCAAGAGGTATAAGACCGATAGATATTTAGATTAGGAGACATTGGAGCATATTGGCTTGGCCTAATAGGTTCAAGATCTTATTAGTGATGGAGAGTGGTCTTATTTCTTTGAGATTTTGGAGCCTACGTATTAGGAAACTTACACTTGATATGTGCTCCACTTTCTTCATGAAAAAAGGATGCTACAATTAGGATCATTCAAGTACGATCCAATTTCAAATGCTCAGGGACATGATGAGGATAAGCTACACAGACTTCTTCATCATTATAGGGCTCTATGATCAGGACTTTATAGAGACATAGGAGTACACAATCCTTCATACTTTTTGCATAGGATGGATGCCCGTCACTTTTGACATATCATCATAATGGAGGAAGAGGATTACTATTTATCGAATAGTGCAGGGTTGCCCAAAATGTCAACAACAATTAGACACTGGGACTTGCTAAAGATTACTTGATTGGGGAAGTATATGGGGTTGATCAATCTAGTGCACCATTTGAAGAAACCAGCAGGAGTTGATGAAACAGGTGGCGAGATTAAAGGCCTCTGTCAAATGGATAATGGAGGTCATAATGCATATGACAAGACACTTCAAGAATTTTATACCACCTCTACTATCTAGAGCAATCATGTCATCTTCAACTCAATAGCCATATGATGTTTAGAGACCCGATGATGCTCCAAAGACTGACACACAAGACTCATTGACAGGCTAATAGCTACAAAGGTAATCTAGTCTGCTTTATTAGGATTTTCTTTTATTTTCATTCTTTATTATTGTGTATTTTCTTATTTTATTTTATTTTATTTGTTTTGTCTCATAATTAGCAAGAGCCTAGCCTTGCTAAACTTTATTATTATAATATTATTACATTTTTATTTTTGTTTTATTGTTATTTATTTTTATCTTTTTATCCTCTTTTGTTCCTCTTTTGCAATAATGATTGTCTATAATATAAGATGCAATCTTCATCTAATTTAGAATTTTAAATTATTATTATTCAGGGAAGTACCAAAATATTCCTTTATTAATTTTTTTTGTTATTTTATTTTTCTATAATTCTATTGTGTGTAATGGAGAAATGTAGGATTTTAAATATAAGGAAGGGGATAATGGAAGTTTTGAAGAAACTTTTCAAATTTCTTAAACTTATTATAATCTTTATTGTTTGTTCTTATTTAGTTAAAATTTGTTCAAAACACTTTAGGTTATTATTGATTATTGAATTGGATTAGTATACAAAAGGATGTAAGTTAGAATATACTTACTTTTATAAGCCATGTTTTTAGTAATTGGTTAGATAGTTGATATGAATGAAAATTACATATTATTTACACACATGAGACCTATTTATAAGCTTTTGAGCGTAATAGCAAATATATCATTATTTTATGCTCTATTATTCTATATTGTGTGTATCATGCATAGTTGGATAATTCTAGAACTTGTTTTTATTATTTTTGTTGAGACCACATTTTTAAACTCAAGGCATTAAAATGATAAAAGGCATTTAAATTCAACCATTTGTTTTAGCCTATTTTCTTTGATTATTATCCAACCCATTTCTGTCCTTTAGGAGTAATCATTTTTTAGACTTAACTTTTTCCTTGATTGATTATAGCCACATTGATAGCCTTTATCATATTTTTCTTGAAAACCTTTCATTATTTTTAAACCCTAAAGGATTTGCATATATTTGATTGTTTGAAACTTACATTATATTGAAGAATTTTAAAGCAAAGGATATTCCTATGATCATTGGTACTTGGTGATTGCTAAAAATATTTTCATCTTAAGTTTTTCATTTTTATAATTTATATTCTTTCTAAAATTGTTTGAAGAAGTTCAAAAGTTAAAAATTATATGTCATGAGCATTAAAAGAAAAGAAAAAAAAGGAAAGTTGTGATATTTGTTGGAGAGTAACATGAATTATTGTTGTGCTAATGAAATTGTTTGCTGGGCCTATACTATAAAGAACCAAGTTTTATTTAATCTTGTTTATGTAAATTTGTTTTAATATTATTACCCTTTTAAATATCTCCGCCATACATTTACCCAAGCCTCTTTAAACCCTATTTAAAACATCTTTTGATTTTTATTTCTAGTTTACTTATTAGTAGTAGATATGTGATTTTATTGCAAGCCTATTGTTAATAATCCTCCAATGTAATAAATTAGGAGTTTGTTATATTTTTCGCCTTAAACATTTTGACTTAATCGAGTGGATCCTTCGTGCTTTTAGTTTAAAAAAGATTATCAATGTGATTGCTATTGATATTGACTTATGAAAGCTGGTTCTAAGTTAATTTGAGTCTAATTGCATATTGATTTGATTGATATGATATGATAATTTAGGGTATAGATGGACATGTTGAAGTTAATAGGGTAGGGATATTTTTAAGTTTAATGATATGGATTCTAATTTTTTTGAGGACAAGCAAAAGCTTGAGGGTGAGGATGTTAGATAAACATTTAATGGACTATGTTTTTATTCCCATATGTAGTTTATTTTGCTTGTTACTTGAGAGTTTTATGTTGTTTGTGTAACATCCCGTTCTCATACTAAAGGTTAGAACCCCAAAAATACGATACATGTGAGATCAATGAGAGATTAAGAAAATTGCATTTTCAGGCTCATGCGTATTGTTAGCTTACAAGCACGTGAATTTGAATTTTTGCACACATTAAAAATGATTGAACATGCATTTATTGACATTATGGGTATAATTGATTGATATATATATATATATATGTATATATGAAAGGTGATTTTATTGAGAATTGTTGTTTATGTGCATTGAAAATTTATTTGGAGAGTGTATTTGTTAATTTTGAATTTTTGGTGAATTTTAGGAATAAATTCCAAAAATGTTGAATATTATTGGCCTAGGAAAAAATGCCAAGTGGCAAATAAATTGATGAATGGAAATAGAAATGAGAGTCAAATGATAGTGGAAAAAGTATATGGTTGACTTTGGGATTTTTGACAAATGATATTGAAAATTTAAAGACAAAATGGAGTAAAAATCGGAGAAGATTGAACTAGTTAATTGACAAACTAGTTAAAGGCTTAGAACTTGGACAAGTGTCCAATTCTTAAACACACATTCTTTTAAACTTGAAAGATCCAGCCACTGTTTGTTCTTGTCTTAAAAAATATCTTCTTCGAGATTTTCCTTCATCTTCTGGAAGATTCATTCCTTTCAGAGATTTCTCACCCTCACAAAGCAACCCTTGCTTTGATTTTTAGCTTGCTACCTCTTTTTGTTATCTTCTTCATTATAGCCGAAATATCTAACCTTACAACTCTCGACTGATGATGATCAGGTGTTCTTGAAAAGCTAGGGCTCATATGATTTTTGAAGAGTTGGAGCTTTAAACAAGTAAGCATTTTTGTGGGTTTTCTTGTTATATGAGATGAAAAATGCATCACGTTAGCTCACTGTTAAATGGTTATGAAATAGTGATATAAACATTTGTTGAAGAGTGAGAGAGGAAATTTTTGGGTATGTCGTATGTGTTGTGTTTGCATATTTGATGATTAATATGTTAAAAGATAGTGTTTAAATGATTTTTGGAGTTGAAAGATTAACGAAAACGTGCATGAGATAAGTGCAGAAATTTTTGGAGAAGAGTTGATATATATACATGTGTGCTCTGTTTCCTTCACTGTGTATAAGTGAGCAATTTGAGTGTTTTTGAAATTGACTAAAAATGAGTTAGAGTTAAGGAAAAGTTAATGTCGTGCCTTAAGAAGGATTCAGAAAAATGAAAAGTTAAGATGAAAAGAAAGTGTTGGAAGAAGATGAACGTATGCAGAAAAATGGAGGAAAACGCAGAACATGCGTGAATAAGATTAAGTTTTTGTTGGTTTTGTTGATTCATGATTTTTGATATTTTTCTGAATGTTTGGAGCTGAAATGGGAGTCCAAATGGTGAATCGGAAATGGAGATGTAAGTTAGAAATGGAGGAATTAAGAAATGAAAAAAAAAGAATAAGAGAATAATCGCAGTATCTGAAGAGAAGAAGGATTGCGTCTTTGGGAGAGGAAGTGGGAAAGCGCAATTGTGCAGCTCTTTTTTTCATATATTGTGCAGCTATTTTTTTTCATAGAGCTCGTATGATTTTTGAAGAGTTGGAGCTTTAACAAGTAAGCATTTTTGTGGGGTTTCTTGTTATATGAGATGAAACATGCATCACGTTAGCTCACTGTTAAATGGTTATGAAATAATGATATACACATTTATTGAAGAGTGAGAGAGGAAATTTTTGGGTATGCCGTATGTGTTGTGTTTGCATATTTGATGATTACTATGTTAAAAGATAGTGTTTAAATGATTTCTAAAGTTGAAAGATTAACAAAAACATGCATGAGATAAGTGGAGAAATTTTTGGAGAAGAGTTGATATATATACGTGTGTGCTCTATTTCCTTCACTGTGTATACGTGAGCAATTTTAGTGTTTTTGAAATGGACTGAAAATGAGTTAGAGTTAAGAAAAAGTTAATGTCATGCCTTAAGAAGGATTTAGGAAAAAGAAAAGTTAAGATGAAAAGAAAGTGTTGGAAGAAGATGAACGCATGCAGAAAAATGAACGAAAACGCAGAACATGCGAGAATAAGATTAAGTTTTTGTTGGTTGTGTTGATTCATGGTTTTTGATATGTTTGTGAATGTTTGTAGCTGAAATGGGAGTCCAAATGGTGAATCGGAAATGGAGATGTATGATGGGACCCAATCTCGGAGAACCGGACCCCAACCGAAAAAGCGAAAAAACGAAGCGAAAGTATCGAAAGTGAAAACGATCGGAGGACAAAAAGCGAAACGAATAACAAATCGGAATCAAAAGAGAAGGCTCGAAAAAAAACGAATAACAATAGTGAAGGACGAATTCAAATCGAACTGAAACCAATTTCTGGCATCCGTGAACAAATATTTTAGAAAAGCGTCGCGTTGAAAACCTTAAGACTAAACTAATCCGAATCGGTGTACCTTTTTTTTCCATTCTTTGATCAAGCAAATTCAATTTCCCCTTTTTTGAATTCATCAATTCCATAACCTTAATTCATTTTATCCCTCATATGCGAATCATAACCATCAATTACACAAAATCTTAATAATCCTTTCTTTTGTCAATAGACACTTCACACACATATCTATATATATCCACAATTCATACACAATCAACCCTTCAATATTTCCAGCTCAATCAACACAATTCATCGGACCTCCTGTCCGGAATCCAAACACAATCAATCCCATTCATAATCATATGCAATTTATA
>JANITX010163784.1:0-13837 GCA_027564395.1 Erythroxylum ulei
ATTGTTCGATTTATAAACATGTTATCCACGAGCTGTCAAGCTCACCCCCCTTTCATCCCCATCTCCAGGTATCGAGCGGGAGATCGGATGAAAGAAAGTCAAGGCTTTTGTTTGATTTTGGTTATCTTGGGTTTTGTGTATTTTGGATTTTAGTATTAATTTTGTATATGGCTTGGAATGCCATTAATGTATTGTAAGCATTTATTTCATGATGGATATGAATTATGAATTTATGTATGGAATTGAGTTATAAATTTGTGTATGATTATGGGATATGAATTATGATTGTATATGAATATGATTGGTTTGGGTTTTGGATTGAATTATGAAATTGTATATTGATTTGAGATATGATTGTGACTTGGATATGGATGAATGCGATAGGGATTCCGGACAGGAGGTCCGATGCTTCTGAGTATGGATTGAGACTTATTGAAGTGTTTTAGGTATAGAATTGTGTTTGTTTATGCTGGGATTCCGGACAGGAGGTCCGATGAATTGTGTGGATTGGTTTAGTATATAGAAGTGAGTTTAAAATGATTTGCAGGTTTTTGAGATTTTTAAAATACAGCCGTTATGCTGCCCAATTTTTGTTAAATTGTGTGTGGCTGGTTTGTGTATAAATCATGTGTGAGAATGTATGGCAAATGAAATGATAAGAGTTGTAAATTGATTTGATATGATGGAATAAGAAGAATATTAGGATTTGAGGTTTTGATTAAGGAAAATTTTTCCAAAGGGGAAATCAAATTGAATTTTTTTTACACCGATTCGGATTGGTTTAGTCTTAAGGTTTCCAACGCGACGCTTTTCTAAAATATTTGTTCACGGATGTCAGAAATTTGTTTAAGTTCCATTTGAATTCGATTTGCTTTCGGTTGCTTTCGTTTGTTTCCGTTTTTCCAGTTGGGGTCCGGTTCCGAAATCGGGTCCCAACATTTACAAAGCTTTAGTGGTCATTTCAAGCCACAATACGTCATTGGTCTCATAATCCAAAAATACAAAATACATATGAACGAGTAAAACTTGAAATGCGACTAAACCCTTGTGTTTTCCATAAATTAACTTAAAACACAAAAATATGTAGATTTGGAGTGATGCATTAACTCTCGATCACTCGATCTCTGGCTCATCACCTGGAGATGGGGGGGAATGAGGGTAAGCTTAAAGGCTCGTGGGTAACAAGTTTATAACGGAGAAACAAACAAAACCATTGAAAATATTCATTACTATAGTAAATTTGCATTGAATCCTTAAAACACATATTTCTCAAATTCTCAACCTGTCAAACAATTCATAATCAACATAAGTCATGTATTCATCAGCCTTATTAACAATCATAAACACATAAGCAATCAAAATGGTTTGGGTAGGTCCATAAGGGAGTTCTTGCAAATCTCCAGTAATAATATAACGGACTATCACAAACCCACATAATGGTTTTGCGTAGTTTTTAACATAAGGGAGTCCGTGAAGGAGCTCCATGTCACTAGTGGGCAGGCAGGAGAATCCTTTAACATAGTCAACGTACTCATGACATAACAGAATGGACCACCACTAACCCACACAAACATGAATTTCGTGACTTGAAAACAAATTGCCCAAGAAGGCACATTTCGGAAACATAATTTCCATAAGAATGATAGGTTTCAAATGCCATTTCCATCATCATTTCATAAATCATCAACAAGATTTATGCACCAAACATGTAGAAATTTCATAAATCATTTAAGAAGCAATAAATGCAACATTTGTGAAGCAATTTAAAATCATTTAACTCTATTGATTTGAAAAACATTTATGACTCATTAACTCAACTATAAACATGTAACCCACCTTGAATTCCTTGCTTAAAAACTTGCTTAAAAATGCCTCTCCTCTTGCTCCTCTTACCTTTCTTGATTCCCTTTAACATTGGTAAAAATCCCAATTCAATAGGAGTACAAATTGAGAACCCACAAAGCATATTCACTAAAATTGATTCTAGAATACTTAAACCCATGCATTTCTTAAGCTTCATGAACTAAAACTCTTCCAAAAATTCAAAAGATTAAAAATGAACTTACCTTGAATCTTCACCAAATAAAACGATGTTTGGCTCAAATGGAAGCTCTTCTCTTCCTCTTTCTTTTTCTCTTCTTGAATAACCTCAAAATCAC
Source organism: Erythroxylum ulei (assembly GCA_027564395.1). Taxonomy (NCBI): domain Eukaryota; kingdom Viridiplantae; phylum Streptophyta; class Magnoliopsida; order Malpighiales; family Erythroxylaceae; genus Erythroxylum; species Erythroxylum ulei. The sequence continues at coordinate 2,160 of JANITX010163784.1, forward strand.
TCTTAAAGACTAAGGAAAGATGAAACCCTAACTCCTTTCTCTCTTCTTTCTTTCTTCTATACGACTTTCTCTCCTTTCTCTTCTTTATTCACGTTTTCTCCTTCTTCTAAGAGCAAGACCACACTTCTTCTTCCAATTCTACCCTTACTAAGTGTAAAATGTCCACTTTGCCCTTCATTTATGCCTTATGTCTTTTATGCTTAAGTGACTTTCCAAAATTGCCCTTTATACTCTTACTACTTTAATTCTAACATTTCTATTCTAAAATCTAATTGCTACTTATGCTTGCTAAATTAATGACTAAATTCTAAGACAAATAAATTAAATAAATAAAAGAAAAGAAAAGAAAAGAAAATTTTGGGCCCAACATATATCATAGGGATATTTCTGCATTTGTTTTTGTTCTTCTTCTGTTTTTGGACATTTAGCAGCTGTCAGTTGTAAGTGTGTGGCAATTGGAGTAAGACTAGGCTTAGCTTCTTCCATGTTGAACTTAGATAGGACTTTTCTGATGTAGCCCCTTTGGATCAACCATAGCTTCCCCTCTGCTTCATTCCTTATAATCTGCATACCTAGTAGCTTTTGAGCTTTCACTAGGTCTTTCATATCAAAATTCTGCCGTAGAGCATTCTTCACTTCTTGGATCTTCTGCACTAGCTTTCCTATGATGATTAGATCATCCACATACAATAGCATGTAGATCACTTCCTCTTTCCCTAAATTCTTGTAGTATAGGCAATAGTCATAGGCAATCCTCTCGAACTTCAATTTTGTCACCACCTCATGGAACTTCTTGTTCCATTGCCTAGGAGCTTGCTTTAGGCCATATAGTTATTTTTCCAGCAAGCAAACATAGTTATGATTCTTTTTATCTATGAAGCCTGTGGGTTGCTTCATATAGATGGTTTCTTCTAGCCTTCTATATAGGAATGCTATCTTTACATCCATTTGATGTATTTCCCATTCATTTATGGTAGCTAGGGTCAAGACTATTCTTACTGTTTTGAACTTAACCACTGGAGAGAAGATTTCCTTATAATCCACTCCCTCTCTTTGCCTGAAGCCTTTTGCAACTAGTCTGGCCTTGTAGGTCTTCTGATCAACTTGTCACTCCATCCTTTAACTTGAATATCCATTAACATTCAATCACCTTAGCATTAGGTGGCTTAAGAACTAGCTTCCAAGTCTCATTCTGCATTAAAGAAGTGTATTCATTTAGGTAAGCCTTCTTCCACTGATCTGCATCAGCCCTTTCCATGGCCTCTTCATATGTTTCTGGTGCTCTTGACTCAAGTAATTCTGCAACCAAACAAGCATATTCAACTAGGTCAGTCTTAAAATAGCTTCTATTTGGTATTCTTTTCCTTGGTTCCCTATCTCTGTCTATTTGATAGTCCTGCAATGGAGTTTGTTGAACTTCTATTGTTTCCTCTTCCTGTTCTGTTCCCTCCTAAGAGTTAGGATTCGAGTCCATTGTTTCTTCTTCTGCTTATGTTTTCTGTTCAACAGTTATTTCTGTTTCTCCTTTTTCATATGTGGAGGGTGGAACATAGAAAGGGTTTCAGATTGTTGTTTGATCCTAGCTGTTGTAGGACTTTTTCATGGACATTCATTTCTCTATCTTTCTGCTTCAATAATGTCAATTCAGTTTCCCTAAATACTACTTCTTTACTTGTCTGAGTTTTGTGAGCTCATGATTGTAGGATTAAGACTTTATACCCTTTAGTTCCTTCAGGATATCATAGAAAAACCCTTTTGATTGCTCTAGGTTCTAACTTCCCCTCTATTTAGTGAATGTAGACACTACATCCAAAAGGTTTCAAGCGAGTCAAATTAGGTTTAGAACTAGTTGATACCTCTTCAGGAGTTTTATACTCATTTGCAGATGTTGGTAGTCTGTTTGTGAGGTATGTTGTGGTTTTGATGGCTTCCCCCCATAATGCTTAGGATAGGCTTGAGGACACCAGCATGTATCTTGTCTTCTCAAGTAGGGTTATGTTTAGTCTTTCTGCTACTCCATTTAGTTGAGGTGTAGCCTTGACAATTCTGTGCGTCTGAATTCCCTTCCTTTCACAGTAGTCGTCAAACTCTTTGTTGCAGAACTCCAACCCATTGTCTGTCCTTAGGCACTTCAACTTCTTTCCTATTTGATTCTACATCAAATTGTGCCACTTCACAAATGCCTTTAGTGCTTCATCCTTAGTTTTCAGAAGATATATCCATCATTTCCTAGACCTGTCATCAATAATAGACATAAAATACATATTATCTCCCATAGTTTGAGTCTGAGCTGGCCCTCATAGGTCACTATGAGCATATTCCATGTTACTGGTGGCTCTCTTTGCAATCCTTGGGAAAGGAGTTCTGTGGTGTTTCCTTAGGATACATCTTTCATAGAAGTCAATCTTCTTTATAGTAGTGTTTAGCAGCAATCCCTATTGCTCTAGGTGTTTGAGGCTCTAGTTTCTTGCATGTTTGAGTCTTGCATGCCACATAATAGTTGAGTTCAGCTCCTTTTCCTCTACTGTTAGATTGATTTCTATAGTACCTACAACATAGTATAGGCCCCCATTTCAATTGCCCTTATTACCACCTTACCATCCTTGATGATTTCCCTCAAACCATCTTTGGACCTTATGTTGTATCCTTGCTTGTCAAAGGTACTTTCTGATAGAAGATTTCTTCTAACTCCAGGGACATATCTTACATTGCTCAATGTTATCCTCTTTCCATCATACATCTTGATGGAAACATTGCCAATGCCTTTGATATCTTGCTTCCCTGCATCAGCCATCCTTACTTTGGATGAAAAGTTCTCAAATGAAGAGAACCACTCCCTATAGGGAGTTACATGCATTGTGTAGCTTGAGTCTAGAATCCAGTCTATTGTCAACTCATCTGTTTCAACTGTCATGGTAAGTGTCTCATCTCCACTGGATTCTTCAAACTTCTCAACATTTCCTACATCACCTTTATGTGCCTCTTTGTTCTTCTTCTTCTTGCAGTCCCTTACAAAGTGTCCCTCTTTATTACAATAATAGTATTTCTTACCTTTGGCTTTATTCTTTTTTCTTGTCATCATTATTCTTCTTCTGTTTGCACTTTGCCTTAGCTTTCTGTCCACCTTTCTTTGAACCAATTTGTGCAAATTTGTTCTCAGATCTGTTGTCTAAGAACGTCACCTCTGGTTCCCTTTTAAAGTGATTGTTATCTATCACTTCCTCCATTAAAGAATCAAGAACTCTCTTCATTGTTAGAGCATCACCATTAGCATAGTTGACCACCTTTCTGAATCCATTGTACTGCTGTGGAAGTGACTTTAGAATCACCACCACTTGGTGTTCTAAAATTTTCTCCCTAATTACTTCAAGATCTTGAATTAATTTAAAGAAATAGTATAGGTTGTGTTCAAGGATTACTGTTGTATTCATCTTAAAGTTTGCAAGATTGTGCAGTAGGGTCATCTTGCTTGGTAAGCAGCGTTTGGAATAGATCTCATCTAGTTTTTCCCATAACATCTTTACAACGTTGCAATCTTTCACCTTTCTGATGACAATCGGTGAAAGATGCAGCATCAATTTACAATGTGCCAATATTGCTTTCTTCAGATTCTTTACGAGATCTGGTTCATCATCATAGCTAGCATATATGGGCCAAAAGCATTCATGGGATTCAAGCAAGGTTTGCGTCTGTAATTTCCATATTGCAAAGTCCTCCTTTCTAATGAACACTTCCATCTCTTTCCCCACCATTTTGTAGGTTCTTTGTAAAGACTTGTTTCTGTTCTTGAGCTTCCTTTTCGATGGATTCTTGACTTGTCAATGTGGACAGAAACTTCGATGGCTCTAATACCAATCTGTTAGGATCTTTATGTGGTTTCTGTAATATATTTCCAGACTGTTGATGATTTTTTCTTGGAATTGTATTTTGCAGATATAGAATGTTGCAGAAATGTAAAGAAAGACACAAGAATTTACTTGGTTCGATAGCACAAAGCTATCTACATCCAAGGATCAATCTCACACTATGGTTTTTCACTAGCTTCAAGAAAAGGAATACAAGAGATTGGGTGTACATAAACACCTGTCAGATTTTTTCAGAAACTCCCTAGTACCCTTATTATGTACTCTAGCACTCACTTATTTTTCTCTTACTTGAATCACATAATTGAAAACAAAGAAAACTTGTAATGTGTTCTGTATCTGAAGCTTAAGATTTATCTTATTTATAAGGGTTGAAGATGATGGCTTTCGGTTGAGTTTGAATAAGTCTGTGTCTGGTGTAAGTCATGTGTCTTCCACGTGCTTCACTAATGCTTCTATTGTGCATTTTAAGTATGTTGAATATGTGCACATTTTGTCTTAGCTTCTGATGTGTTTTACGCGAGTCTTACATGTGTGACTTAGACTTAGCACAAGTCTTCTGACTTCACACGAACATCCGAGAATTTAGTTCTTTTTCAAAAGCTTCATACAGCCCCTTTCTTTCTCCTTCAATTCTTCATCTGTGGTCCTATGTTGATGAGTTTGTGTGAGGGTTTGTGGAGAATCTTATGATTTCCTTCACATATATTAATATCATTATTAAGATATTTAGAATATAACCACTAATCAAACTTCTTACATTCTCCCACTTAGCCCAGACACTTCCAAATTTAATAATATAAACATTAAGCACACATAAATAAATCTCTTAATATCTTCATAAATTACCTGAACATATTAAGATAGATCTTACAATTACAAATCCCTTAACTAAAGGCCTTTCACAATTTTCTTTTTTATTATGATTGTGTACATGTGACTATTATTAAATAAGAAATAAAATTGTCTATTAGATATTAATGTGAACTTTTATGATATTTATATGTCACTTATGTTACCTAACTTAATAAATTCTACGAATTTTAATCTAGTACGTGCATTAAATGACTAAAATAAACGATTAGGAATTATTCTATTGTTAAATGGAAAATATGAATCAAATAAGACTCTTTATTTATATTAATATCATTATTAAGATATTTAGAATATAACCGCGAATCGAACTTCTTACATTCTCCCACTTAGCCCAGATACTTCTAAATTTAATAGTATAAACATTAAACACACATAAATAAATCTCTTAATATCTTCATAATTTACCTAAACATATTAAGATAGATCTTATGATTACAGATCCCTTAACTAAAGGCCTTTATCAATTTTCTTTTTTATTATGATTGTGTATAAGAAATAAAATTGTCTATTAGATATTAAAGTGAAAATTTATGATATTTATATGTCACTTATGTTACCTAACTTAATAAATTCTATGACTTTTAATCGATTACGTCCATTAAATGACCAAAGTAAACAATTAGGAATTATTCTACTGCTAAATAGAAAATATGAATCAAATAAGACTCTTTATTTATATTAATATCATTATTAAGATATTAATCGAACTTCTTACATTCTCCCACTTAGCCCGATACTTAAAATTTAATAGTATAAACATTAAGTGCACATAAATAAATCTTTTAATATCTTCACAATTTACCTGAACATATTAAAATAGATCTTACGATTACAGATCCATTAACTAAAGACCTTTCACAATTTTCTTTTTTATTATGATTGTGTACATGTGATTATTATTAAATAAGAAATAAAATTGTTTATTAGATATTAATGTGAACTTTTATGATATTTATATGTCACTTATGGTACCTAACTTAATAAATTCTATGACTTTTAATCTAGTACGTCCATTAAATGACCAAAATAAATGATTAGGAATTATTCTACTGTTAAATAGAAAATATGAATCAAATAAGACTCATTATTTATATTAATATCATTATTAAGATATTAGAATATAACCACTAATCGAACTTCGTACATTCTCCTGCTTAGCCCAGATACTTCAAATTTAATAGTATAAACATTAAGCTCACATAAATAAATCTCTTAATATCTTCATAATTTACCTGAACATATTAAGATAGATCTTACGATTACAGATCCCTTAACTAAAGGCCTTTCACAATTTTCTTTTTTTATTATGATTATGTACATGTGGCTACTATTAAATAAGAAATAAAATTGTCTATTAGATATTATTGTGAACTTTTATGATATTTATATGTCTCGTATGTTACCTAACTTAATAAATTCTATGACTTTTAATCTAGTACGTCCATTAAGTGACCAAAATAAACGATTAGGAATTATTCTATTGCTAAATAGAAAATATGAATTAAATAGGACTCTTTATTTATATTAATATCATTTTAAAGATATTTAGAATATAACCACTAATTGGACTTCTTACATTCTCCCACTTAGCCCGATACTTCAAATTTAATAGTATAAACATTAAGTGCACATAAATAAGTCTCTTAATATCTTCATAATTTACCTCAACACAATAAACTACAAAATAGGAATCATGAGGGTCATAAACTTCAACTTTCCATACAATTCCTTATACTACAATATTAGTAATTTATTAAGTTAGGTAACATAAGTGGCATATAAATATGATAAAAGTTCACATTAATAACTAATAGACAATTTTATTTCTTCTTTAATAACAGACACATGTACAAAATCATAATAAAAGAGAAAATTGTGAAAGGCCTTTATTTAAGGGATTTTTAATTGTAAGATCTATCTTAATATGTTAAATACATACTCTTTGTTTCCGAACTTCCTCCTTTATTGTGAAATACTTCAAATCCATATGTTTAACACTTCTAAAGTACTTGTCATTCTTGGAGAAGAAAATTATTGCAGAATTATTACAATAAATTTTTAACAGCTCAGTAATAGTGTCAACAATCCTAATCCCTAAAATAAAGTTTCACAACCTTAAAGCATGAATTGTGGATTCAAAATAAGGTACAAATTCTGCTTCTATAATGAATGGAGTAATGACACATTTTTAACACTTTTCTATGACATTGGTCCTTCTGTTGGTAGAAAAAATAGCTAAACATTGATTTTCTATTGTCAATATATCTAGTAAAATTTGAATATGAATATCCAATTACTTCTAATGGATTTGATCATCTATGCATGAGCATATAGTCCTTTGTTCCTTGAAGATACCTCAAGACTTTCTTTGTAGCTTTTTAGTGGTTTATACTAGGATTACTTTGATACCTGCCTAACATACCAACTACAAAGCTAATATCAAGTCTCATGCATGTTTGCAAATACATCAGGCTGCCAATAACATAAGCATATGGAATAGATTCCATTTGTCTATATTCAAGTCATTCTTTGTACATTGTATGAGACTAAATTTATCTCCTTTTTTGTATTGGGACAATCTTTGTTAGACATTTGTTCATATTAAGTCTCTCAATAATTCTTTTGGAATAGTTTTTCTAAGATAACCCTACTAGTCCTTATGATCTATTTCGAAGTATTAAAATTCCTATCATAAGTATGCCTCTCCCATAACTTTCATTTCAAAATTTTTGGAGAGAAAATCTTAGTCTTATATAATATGTCCAAATCATTATCAGCAAGTAAAATATCATCAATATATAGAACTAGAAATATAAACTTACTATTAGACTCGAGAATTTTTTTCAGTTACTATCGATTTATTTGTTTAATGATTCATTTATATTTTGTTTGTTTATTCGATTGTTTAGTTATTTTTGAATCGGGTCATTAAATCTAGTAAGCATGAAAAGAGATTAAGATTTGATGGAAAGATTGGAATTAAGTGAGGATTAATATGTTGTTAAGTGGATTAAGGAGTTAGAGGCATAAAAGACAAAAGAAGGGGTAGAATTGGAAGAACCAAGTAAGTGAAAGGCAAGATGGGAAAAACAAGAATAGAAATGTGTCTTGGTTAGAAGAAGAAAAAAGAGTGTCGTGGAAGTGAGAAGAAAGGAAAGAAGAGAAGAAAAGAAGAGGAAGAGAAAATCAAGCTAGGGTTTGGAGATCTTGAAGAATTTGAAGAGTCTTAGAGCTAAACAAGTATAAGAATTAACCCTTCTTGATTTGTTGAATGAAGCATATTTATTGATGGTTATAAGTGAAAAATGAAGTTGAATGTGTGTAGGAAGTTCTTGATGAATGGTATATGAAAATGTTTTAATCTTTTTGGTTGATGAACAAGTATAGCTTATGAAATGGGTTTATGAATGATATTGGGTTCGAATGAATTATAAGAGATAGTTTAGGGTTAGTATGGGTTATAGGTAAAGTGTGGAAGTAAAAAGAGAAGGGAAATGTGGCAAAATATGTCCTCGAACTGGGTTTCTAGAAAAGTTCGCCGCGGCGAACTCGAACTTTCCTACATCGAACATACTTCAGTATTTTAAGCATAACATTTTCTGTAGATGTCCAGATAGAGTGATTTTTGATTTGGAGTAAACTAGAGGCATAGGGCTACAAGTTTTATGAAAAAAAAATAAAGTTTTAATTCAGTCTCTAAGGATCTCAATGTTTGGATGGAAGTTGAGTATAGAATATTGTTTTAGCATAAGGACAGTCCCAGCATGTTTGGCGTATAACTTCCATATTTCTAAACAAAATTGAATGAGTTTGGTGTCATTAGAAACTTAAGACAACGAGAAACATTTTTCTAGAAGAAAGTGTTATCAAATTTCTTCATTTAATAGATCATAACGATCATGAAAAATTAACCCGAAAATCTAGATTTTGAAAGGGTTATAGTTCAATTTTAGCACTTTTGATTATTGAAGCCTTATGAATTTCCTTTGAATGTTGTTTGAACGAGAACTTGGTTTGTTATAGGAAACCAAGCAAACCCGATCCAAGAGCAAGAGGAAAGACAACATTGAACTTGGATTTTCAAGCGAAATTAGGTGGGTAATATATTAATAGTTGTTGTGTAACATGGGCAAATTCTCTATTGTGTATTAAATTGCTTGTTTTGAACTATGGAAATTGTTGAAAATGCATTGTGATTATGATCATGTTATGCCTAGAAAAATGTCATGGCATTTTGCATAAATGAAAAAAGAAAAAGCATGATGAGCATGTGCTTGAAATAAGTTAAGCATTGAAATTTGATTGTGTTTGGGCAAGAGAGGAACGTTTCGTTAGTCACGTGCACTTGACATATAGCCTTCTCCCAGCTGCACGCTTGAGGCCATAAGTTCCTAAGAAATCGGACTCGTTTTGTTCATGGTATAAACTTCGGTTTATCCGTTTTGTTACACGGAACTCTCGAGACATTTGTTGTGCATTTCAACATTGATTGGTTAAGCATGATGCATAATTGAGTGTTATATTGTGATGGATAAATTACATGATATGTTCTATGTGGCGACATTACGGTAACTATGAGTTGTGAGTTTAAATTGCTAAGTATTGAATTGTTACATGTATGTATATATGCTTGAATGTGTGGCTCGTTGCCAATGGCTATAAATGTATAAGCCACTGAGCTTCGCAGCTCACCCTATTACCTTCCACTCTTCAGGTGTAGATTGAGAAGATCGTTGATCCTTGCAAGGCATCGGAAACTTCGTGATAGTTAGAGACTTTTGTACTAAGTTAGTAGCTATAACTTTTGGGGATAGCTTTATAAGCATATCAATATGAGCATTCATATCACTTTTGTATATTGTATTAAGTCAATAGTATGGATTTTGATATGTAACTAAAGCTGTTCAACTCTTTTAAATTAAGAAATGAAATGGGGTTTTAATGAAGATATCTTGTACATGTTCATTATTAATTTCCTTGTTTAGATTGTGAATTGTTGTTATTATTGGTATGGTTTGTTGTGATTAGATTGTGTGAATGAGTCTATATGGTTTGATAAGAGAAAAATTTTGGTGTTGGTGTTGGTGTTGGGTTTCTGGGTTTTGTTCGAAGACTTCGCCACGGCGAAATTTTCCTGAAGGGTTTTCTCGATGAGCCTTGGGAGTTTGCCGCGGTGAACTCACCACTTTCCACGCTACCACTCCCTTAAACTTGAATGCTTCTGACTTCCTATTTATGTGATCCTTACCTGACGACCCTGAGCGGTTGCCTCGGGATAGGAAACGAGACCCGAGCCTAATATAACACCCCTGAAAGTCACTGTTGCAAAGTTGGTGGTATCTAACCTAAAAAAATATAGTTGAGGGGAGTCAAACCTCATCAACTAAGTTCAAATCACCCCATGATACCCAATGAAATGTTCACATAATATATAATTTATATTAGTATAAACACATATATGTGATGTATGATAAATAACATGAAATACAAAATAAATCGGGAAAAAGGAATATCTATAGGACCTTATTCTCCAAGGGTAAGTCATCACAATACTACATCTCAATTAGCTGCAGGGAGCTAAACATCACCAATAGACCAACCCTTATTTAATACATCCAAAGTCACGACCACGTTGATAATATACATATCAAATAAGGACCAAACATAGATCCAAGCATCAATTAAAATCAACTTGTATCATATCTCAATGTCATATCATAATCATCTTTGATAATAAAATCAGTGAGCACTTAGTCCTAATATATACCTATTAGGTGGAAAATCCTACAATTTTTCCTCCTCCATAATCATAATCAAACACATCCTCACACAAACTAAATATCAATCACGTAATTACTCAAGCAACCGAGGACCATCATAAATGCATGTAGTATGCTATAGGTAGCTAAATATTTATCCATATACATAGATATTGTGGTAAAACAAAAAATTAAAGGGGTAAAAAAAAGACAGTATAAAGAATAGTATACACGTAGGCATTACGATAACCATACTAAATAGAGGGTATGGATTCAATATTGGTAAATAGATATAAACTTACTTGATTGATGTATTTGTCAGTCCAAACTTTGCAATGTGATTTTTGCTCCTGATATACCTATGAAATATGAAAGGAAATATGTTGATCAGTGAAATTAACAAGTTGTTGGGCTCAATTAACAACCTATGACTTATTACATTTGCTAAGATGGTCCAATTATGCAATTTGACCCTTGATATTATTCTCACTTAAACTTTTCATAGTTTTTAATTTGCAATCCATCAAGAATTTCACTATCATTCTTCAGGAAAAAATGTTCAACATAATTTATAAGATTTTTCAAAAATAAAAGTCTTTCACAAGCCTCCGAAACAATATCTCCAACGACCGAAATATTCCTCAGGTTTTTGGAATATTCCTCCAGTGACTAAAATTTTTAATCATATAATTCAATGATTTTTATACCTAATAAAGCTCTTTATGACTAGAAAAAATTTTATAACTGCAAGAAACTTAGATTCTCAACTAATCTTAACAAATAAAGAAAATTTATTTCGGACCCTAACCCTTATTTTCATCAATTGACAATAATATAGGCAGTGATTGGCAACAAAACTATAAGCCTTTTACTCTTGAAGTTTAGGAGAGTTTAATGGTACTAGTGGTGGTTAACAACACTCACTGGAGGCGATGAATCAAAAATATAAGTTTTTTACAATTTTTCTTCTTAATTTTTGTTATGATTTTGGCATTGTTTGTAAGGTAAAATAGGTATGGCTATGACATACTGAAAGAGAAGAGTTTATTGGTATATATGATTGGCTAGTTAGAGTCACCAGTGGTGAAAAATAATGGAAAAGGATGGTTTTGTAAATAGAAACTTTTAGAGGGTGAAAATGTAAAATAGGAAAGATCAGGTTGGAAGTCAGATATATATA
>JANITX010163808.1:0-13832 GCA_027564395.1 Erythroxylum ulei
GCATTGTGCTTCGCTCTTTCGGTTTGCGTTTGCTTTTGATTTGTTTGCTTCGACTCCGTTCTTTGGTTTATGCCTTCTGAGTCGATTCGATCGATTTCGTTTTCGCAATCGGGTTGGGTTCCGGAAATGGGTCCCAACAACTAGAAGATGTTACCCTTATTGAGAAGATTCCTCGCTCTATGATAGCAAAATTCAATTATATTGTTTGTTTAATTGAGGAATCTAACAATATTGATGAACTTTCTATTGATGAATTGCAAGGTTCTTTATTAGTTCATGAACAGAAGTTAAACCAGCAAGACAAGGAGGAGCAAGCATTAAAGGAAACAACATTTTTGAAAGGAGCTAATCATAAGAAAGGTAAATGGAAGGGAAAGAACGAGCAATACAAAAATGAGAGAAACAAAACTGGTGATTTAAAAAAAAGAGAACAAGCGCTACAAATCTCAAGTGGAATGCTTCCAATACCATCGATATGATCATTATCGTTTTAAATGTTGTACTAATTTAAATACAAATTATGGTGGAAGATTTAACTTTGCAGAGAAGGAAGAAGAAGAAAAAGAAGACTAGGTTTCTCTTTTTATGGCATATCATCCCAAAGAAAAAATTTGCTCAAATTTATGGTATCTCGATACCAGCTGTAGCAATCACATGTGTGGGAACAAATTAGGTTTCTTCGGATTAGATGAATCTTTTCATGATGCTGTGAAATTTGGAGATTCTTCTACCGTCTCTGTCATGGGAAAAGGGAAGCTACAAGTCTCTGCGAAAGGTAATTCCGTTCATATTATCAATAATGTCTTCTACGTTCCGGATTTGAAGATGATTTTGCTCAGTGCTGGATAGCTTCAAAAAAAGGGATATGAGGTTATGATCAAAGCTGGAGTTTGTCAAATTCGAGATTCAAAATTGGGCTTAATTGCTCAAATTAATATGTCAACAAACAAATTGTTCTCTTTATATCTTCTCAACATAACTCAGTTTTGTTTTTCTGCAAAAGTGAAGGATGATGCTTGGTTATGACATTTTTTACATGGACATTTGAATTTTGTAGGCTTGAAAACGTTACAACATAAAAAGATGGCATTGGGTCTTCTGTAATTTGAACCTCCCTGTGAAGTATGTGAAGAGTGTGTTGTTAGTAAACAACATCATGATCCATTTCCAATAGGCAAAATATGGAGAGCAAAGAAGGTGTTGGAACTAGGTCACTCAGATATTTATAGTCCCATAAATCTTACATCCAATGGAGGTAAACATTCATTAATTTCGTTCATTGATGATTTTAGCAGAAACACATGGACTTACTTCTTGCTAGAGAAATCTGAGGCCTCAAAAACTTTTAAGAAGTTTAAGGCATTTGTTGAAAAAGAAATGGGTTATCTAATTAAGAGTTTTCGCACTGATCATGGTGGTGAATGTAACTCACGAGAATTTGCAAATTTTTGTGAGAAACATATAATCAGAAGACAACTTACAACAGCTTATATGCCTTAACAAAACAGTGTCTGTGAGCAAAAAAATCACACAATTCTTAATATGGTGTGGAGTCTTTTGACAAGAAGTGACTTGTTGAAAAGTTTTTAGCCAGAAGCAATTCGTTGGAGCACTCATATTTTGAATAGAAGCCCTACACATTCTATTCGAAATATGACTCCTCATAAGGCATGGAGTGGACGTAGACCAATAGTTGCTTACTTTAGAATTTATAGGTGTATTGCTTATGCCCACATTCCAGATGCTACAAGGAAAAAGTTGGATGATAAAGGGTAGGAATCCATTTTTCTTGGTATTAGTCAAGAGTCGAAAGCTTACAAATTATTCAATCATATTACCAAGAAAATTGTTATTAGCCGAGATGTTATTTTCAATGAAGAAGCAACTTGGGATTAGAGCAATGATGGCCATCACCAACAAATTCCAACAACATTTGATGATGAAGAAGTAGAACTGCAGCCATTGGAAACTAATGTAGAAGTAGGTGATTCATCAAGTCCAATAGCACATAGATCGAACAATGCTCAACCAAATGTTGGACGCTCACAATGTAAGAAAAGTGCACCCGTGTGGATGGAAGGCTATGAGGTATATAGGACTGGTCAAATTGAAAATTCAGCTGCTAATTTTGCTTTATTTTCATATTGTGAAAACTATTGGTGTCAAATGGATTTACAAGACAAAGCTGAAAGAAAATAGAGAAGTCAACAAGTATAAAGCTTGCTTGGTGGCGAAAGGCTATAAATAAGAGCAAGGTGTTGACTACGAAGAGTTATTTGCTCCAGTGGCGAGATTAGACACTATAAGGTTGGTGATTGCATTGGCTGCTCAAAATGCATGGCCTACCATCTAACTTGATGTCAAGTCTGTATTTTTGCATAGGGAGCTCTAAGAAAAGGTATTTATTGACCAACCTCCTAGATATGTTAAATTGGGCTGTAAGAATAAGGTATACCAATTGATAAAAGCTTTATACGAACTTAAACAAGCACCGAGAGCTTGGTATAGTCGTATAGATGCTTATTTTTCAAAGGAAAGGTTTCGAAAATGTCCATATGAACATACTCTCTACATTAAGAAAGTTGGAGGAAAATTTTTTATAGTATGTTTATATGTGGATGACTTGATTTATAATGGAAATGATATTCTTATGATTGAAAATTTTAAAAACTCCATCAAGGTCGAGTTTGATATGACAGATCTTAGCATGATGCATTATTTTCTTGGTATAGAAGTGAAACAATTTGCTGCAGGAATCTTTATTTTGTAGAAGAAATACATACATGATATTCTAGATAGGTTCAAAATAAAGAATTGCAATTCTGTGAGCACACTAATGTAGAAGGGTTTGAAACTCATAAAGGAACCTAAAGGAAGAATGGTGGACAACACTTTGTACAAGCAAATTGTTGGAAGTTTAATGTATTTGACAGCAACAAGACCTTATATAATGCATGCAGTAACTCTCATTAGCAAGTTTATAGAGTGTCCAAAAGAAGTACATTTTTAAGCTGCCAAGAGGATTTTTTGCACTACAAGAATAATATATTATTCGTGACGTTTTTTTAATAAAACGTCACGAAATGTTCAGACTTTTTATGAAGTTTAAAAAACATCACAAAAAGTTCTAATTTTTCGTGACGTTTTTATAAAACGTCGCAGATCAATAAAACGTCGCAAAATAGAAACCGCGACGCTTTGTTAAAGAAAACGTCGTAGAATGCTATTTAAAATTAACATTTTCTTATGGCGACTTCATTTCTCGCCGGTTGGTTTATACTCTGACGTTTCTTTTTCTCTAGCTTCTTCTCTTGTTTTTCTCTCTGCCTTCTTCTCTCTGTAGCAAGCAAAAACGCAAGGTTTATGCTCTTCTTCTCCTCTCAGCTCTCCAATCTCCTCATCAGACAGTCAACTCCCACTCCCTCACTCTCCACCATTACCAATAAATCTAATAACAAGCTCCAAGTCACACTACCCAAATTCAACAAAACCCACTTCATCACTCTCTCATCCACCAGCTTCAAATCCCTCTACCTCCTCACCACAGCCTCCTTCACCTTCGCCCCACCGTTACTAGCCAAAGAAATAGAGAAAGTTGCTCTCTTTAACTTCAACCTAACTATCCCAATCATAGTGGTGGATTTCCTAATCCTCATGGTTGCTCTAGACAGGATCTGGTTCACGCCATTAGGGAAATTTATGGACGAGAGAGACGCGGCAATAAGGGAGAAGCTCAGTAGCATGAAGGACACATTGAAGGAGGCGAAGCAGCTGGAGGAGCAGTTAGCGGCGGTGATGAGGGCAGCGAGGGCGGAGATTGGTTTTCGATTTCTCTTCCCCAATCGATTTCTCACTGGGTAACCATTATATTAATTTTTACATAAAAGTATGATTAAGGGGCTTCAACTTATTTGGCACTTAGCAGATCTTAGATTTTGTAAGATTTACTTGTTGATGAATGAAAATTCCACTATAGATTTCTAGCAGTATGTAAATTAGAAAGTTGAGATTTAAGTTATTATTTTAAAGTAGAATACATATGTGCATTGTGGAAGTTCATTATTAGTAAACATATTTGCTTTAAAGTAGAATACATATCTGCTTTAAGGTTTATACCTAATGTATATCGAATTTCATAGCCTTGGACAAAGTTAAAGAATCTACTGATTCCTAGGTCTGCAGATGTACACAATGAGAGGTGTTTGAGGCATTATGTTTGTCCAGAAGCAATCAACTTTGTACTAGTTCAAGTTCTTTAACTTTATCTGTTTTATTTTTATTCTTAAGCTTTTTCCTTTATTTTGATGTGAATTAAATGTTCATTTTTGCACAAGTGTTTTAATTGTTTAACTAGGCAATTGGTATGTAGAGCGTGGTGGAGCAGAAGTAGTCAAAGGTGCATGTGTAATTGAACTTCCAGACCTTAAGGTTTTCATTTTCTTACAACCTTTACTTTTTTGTTTTCTCTTCTTGCTATACAACTGATTATGATAAAATGCTTTTAGATGTTGTAGGGTCGTGAGAGGTTGAATGGCAAGCGTTTGTATGCGTTTATGGAATCACACTAATCATGGCTGATTAAACGATATAACTGGGCAAAGATGGTAAGTTTAAGAGATAGTGGGTTAATTTTCATCTGAAAGATATATTCCAATATGTAGTGTAGGGCAATAAAATTTATGTCATTAAAACAAAATTAGGTATATGATTGACTAGTGACTGGATTTTATGTCAGCATTATATTTCTATGCAATTACTCTTTCAAAAGATAACAATGAAAGCCTAGGAAAACAAGTGAAGACGAGATATTGGCTATTGGTGGCTTGGATGCTGTGGTATTTCAAAGTCTTCTTATTTTCAGGTGATTAACCATGCCTAGATGAAATGCTAGTTCCATACCTGATAAGTCTTCTTGGTTGAGAACTTTGCATTTGATGGATTTATTTTTGCAACTTTCGTTGACTCTCAACTTCCATACCTGATAAGTCTTCTTGGTTGACTCGCAAGTAATTCACTCAATTTTTATCTTTCATGATGCATTTGTGCCTTGAATAGAAGTATTGCTTTTGCTTTTGCCAGACTGATACTTGAAAGTGGGAAGTTTGCTTCTTACAGTTGATGCAGTACCTTTCAAGCAGTGGTATCTCCAACACAAACAACCCCTTAGATTATGTCTTTTCCTTGTAAAGTTGGATTCAAAATGTGTCCAAATGAACATTTCATGGGCTTTTATTCATCGCGCCCAACATTCATTCATTCATTGTCTTTTCGTTGGTTATATTGTTTTACATTATGGATTCTACCCGTAGCTCTAGCAAACACTTGCAGTTAAGTGTGTGTGATCCATATCCCAGTTGCACAAACTACAACGGACTTCTTGAATCAAATCAAACTTCAATAATCTAGAATTCGTAGCCACATAAAAGGTGTTCACGAGGCAGTATATTTGTTCCAAATTAGATTATACCAGTCTGCATCAAGCCAGTCAAGTTTAATTAACTTAATACACATCAAGCAGACAACTTAATTATATCATATCATCAAATTAATATCTTTTTATGCAATTTAAAATACATAAATTCTAAATCAAAAGAAATGACCCAAATGCAAATAATTTCAAAATTTTAAAATAATTTAAACATAGAATAAGCAATACAAAATTTTTAATTTTAATAATTAAAAATTATTAAATTAAAATGATTTTCAAAAAATTAAAAAATAATAATTAAAAAATACAAATAATAATAAAACATTACGGAAGACATTCTATGACGTTTTTGAAAAAGTCGCAAAAGACTTTCCGTGACCTTTTTTTGAAAACGTTGCAGAATGTCTTCCGCGACGTTTTCAAAAAAACGTCGCGGAAAGTCACATTTTGTGGTGTTTAAAAAATGTCGCAGAATGACTAATCTTTCAGTGACGTTTTTTAAAACGTCGCAGAATGTTCGTATTTTTTGTGACGTTTTATGGGAAATGTCGCAAAAACCTTTTGTCTACACTACATTCGGCAACGTTTTTTGTGATGTTTTTTAAAACGTCGCAAATTGTATTCTGCGACGTTTTTTTTTTTTACATTTTGTGACGTTTTTTAAATGTCACAGATTGGCTTATTTTCTTGTAGTGAGTATAGTTGATACTAAGTTAGTGAACCCAAGTTCTTGGACATAGGATATGTTTGAGAAAAGTTCTCAAAAGTTAGATAGAAAATTATATGTTCATTATGCAATTTTGTTATAATCTCTATTGAGGATATGGCGACAAAGTTGTAGAGATATGTCAAAATCTTATAGATGACAAAATGTATTGACATTTTGAGTTGACTAATGTCTTGTAAACTTTGACGATGACATGTAAGATGTATGTCAACAACATGATAGCAAAATGCAATGCCTTGCATGGAGTAGGGCTGAAAGGTATAATACCTTGTTGGAATTATTTCACTTAATTTAGCCTACTAAAAGCATAATTATGGATACAATTAAAGGCTTAGAAACAAGAAGATAATAGTTTTCATTAAAAGAAAACAATTGCATGATTTTTCTTGCCTATATATGATATGATAGAGATCATATGTATTTCTAATTCATTCTTATGTGTATTTGATACTGAATTTAGATTCAACATGATTATAATGTTCAATGCATGGCTAGAAATAGATTGTTAAGTCAAAGTAGTTGATCCAAGTTTATACAAATAGTTTGTATATGTGTTGGATCAAAGGAGTCTTATGCTTAACATAAATGGCATGAATAAAAGTTGGATAAGCGAGACAATCCTTTTATATCATATTGGTTAAATAAATAAAACGAGAATCATAAAGTTACATATAAAGATAAGTGTATCCTTTTGATTATGAATCATATAAAACTTGTCAAGTTGAAGAATAACCAAATCGACCTTTGGTGAAAGGATGATGATGGTAATGAATTGTTAAATCTTATACATATGATGTATTGGATGTAATAATAATTCATAAAAGGATAATACTTATATTTCATTAGATTACTAATGATTTTATATGATATAGTCATACGTATTAAATGAAATAATGATTTAAAATTTTGAAAAATTTAAATTGTTTGAATCTAAGTAGAAATTAAGCATTGAGAATACTGAAGCATTTTGATGAGACTAGTGAGTTTTAAATTTTTGGTTGTCTAAATGGAATGAGATTTTCTAGTAAATACCTTCATAACTAAATTCATAAGAGTATGAATTTATGTAAGGAGTAAAATACAATATGAGATATTGTATGATGCAACAGTATTTCTTTTATAGTAATGCCTAGTATAATGACTTACCTTACTATAGTTCCAATGGAATCAATTAGCAAGATTTTATGTTAGATATCAAACATTGAGTCTTTGAAAGACTCAAAGTTAATGATTCAAGAATGTGATGCTTGGTTGAAGCATACATTATCCATCAAGTTTAAAACTAAA
Organism: Erythroxylum ulei; assembly: GCA_027564395.1. Classification (NCBI taxonomy): domain Eukaryota; kingdom Viridiplantae; phylum Streptophyta; class Magnoliopsida; order Malpighiales; family Erythroxylaceae; genus Erythroxylum; species Erythroxylum ulei. The sequence goes on from JANITX010163808.1 coordinate 7,443, forward strand.
TTGGATAATAAAAGGTTATGAGATATCCAAAAGATTGGATATAGTCTTACAGATTCATTGAACAAATTGTTTGGTTCAATGTATACTTATAGGAGAATGGTTCTCAAGACAAATAGTGGGACTAAGAAGGAAATTGAAAGGTTCAAATCTCATAACATTACATCTAATTAGAACTAATGCCTTTAATGATACATTTGATGTATAGTTGAAAGGCTACGAGACATTGAAAGATTCACTTTCACGATAAATTCAAATAGTTTGTTTTGGAGATAATTATGAATTTATCATGTCTACAAAAAGGAAGGTGGGAGTATAGTTGTCCTCTTCAGTGAGATTATGTGGAGACATATTGCTCACAGAGAACGAAAGTTCTAACTATGAATTGTCGAACACATAATTTCCCAAGAACAGCTCTTGTTAGATATGAAAAGGTAATAGGTTAATTATGAGAATTAGATCTATAAAGATAGTTGGACGTTGTTAACTTATTCTAGTCCCAAGTGTATAGATAATGTACTAAAGATGTTTAGTATTTAAGATATCAGATACTTGTGCAGTATTAAAGATATTCATTACTCTATGTGTGAGTTGATATTTGAGTTCAAGATGATAAGGATATAACTTTCGAAGTGAATCCTAATTAAGGTTTATTTACTTAGAACAATATCATTTAGGATTGGAAAAGTTCCATTGTAGCAATTGGTTGCTAATTAAGCCATAATACATTTTTTTGTTTAGTGGAAATGATTAATTGGATCAACAAATTCTTTAGTGAACTTGATATAGTTTCTTTGCATTGTTCAAGATAGTAATGTACTGTAGAACATTAGAGCCATTGGGCATGCATAAGAAGCTAATGTCTTATCAAAGATCCAAGAATGTGTTTAGGCAAATTTTCTTAATTATGATGATAATTAAGATGGGAGTTGTAAGATTTAATCAAGTGCTCACTATAGAGAATCTTGTAAAATTCTCTCATTAAGCTACTACCCCAGTAGTAAAATAATTGTCATATGGTGATATGGTATAAGATACTTAAATGATTGGCTTAGTGCAAGTGGGAGATTGTTGGTTTATGTCCTACAGCCAATCGCTTTAGTTATAGTTTAGTGACAAATTATTTAAAGTCATTCTTTATCTTGTACATGTTTAGATGTATATGATAAAGTCCGTGGGATAATTGTACACTGCAAATGAAATTATAATGAGATTATAATTATGAGGTTCATATTGCATTTATGTATTATTCCTAAATGTTCTTAGTTATTGTTTTATTAAGAATGCACACGTTTTGTTTTTCCTTATAAAAGAAATAGTCGATTTCATAGGCTAAAGTATAGAGATACTTAATCAAACGTGTGGGTGTTTGCTAGAGAACAAGTTCATTGAACAGACCCGACATGAGAAATCCATTTGGAACATTATTGTACGTTTATGAAATTCTCATTGTGACGATTGTATAAGTGATCCTTTGACTTGAGGTCATCAAAGTTATCTTGTATGGGGATTGTTATATTTTGGTACTACTTATGATTTATTTTATCACAGGTCGTTTAATTGGTAGTCAGTGGATGTAGCATGAACTGTATGGAGATAGTTGAATGATTAAGGTAGGATTCATCACCCTAAAGTAGTTAGGGAGAATATTTCGTTGTTCTCGATTAGTATTGATTCAAAAAATCCTTGGCCAAGGTGAAATGATGTTTTGTAAATAGTTTACAAATGTCATTAATTGAATCGATAGCTAATGGCAGAGAACTAATATGATTAGACTCAAATTACAGTAGACATTAATTCCATGCTCTATGTTTAATCGGAATATTGATGAAAGGATTAAATTATACAGAAAAATTATGCACGGAAAGGTTAGTCAAACCATTTTGACATTCCTAAATATTTGGGTGGTCATGATTCATTACTAGATGTCAACATATTTGGGAACCTAATGGATCTCACATATAGAATGGGTTGAAGAGAGTAAAGTTAATTTAATCAAGTTGGACTTTATTGTAAAGTTTGAGAAACTTTATGATTAAATATGAGATATTTAATAAATAAGGATCAATATGAGTTATTGAATCTTATATGGGTATAATTGGTATTTAATTAGAATTATTTGTAATTATAATTAAAGTTTAATTGAAATTAGAATTCAATTTCAATTAAATTACTATAACGTCCAAAGCTTATTATAAATAGGCTTAAGCTCTATGGAGCTAGCACTTCTTGCTTTCTCAACCCAGTTTCCTAACATATATGGCTTATCTCCAAGTTGGCATCGAAATTTTATATGAATCGAACAAAACTAGGCAACAAATGCTATTTGACCATTTATATTATTAACTTTGTTGCTTACAAAAGAAGACATTATAGGAAAGGCTAACTCTACAATTCCTGTGATAGAGAAAACCATTGAGAGAACTGGCATAACTAAATAACAAACACAATATTTGAATTATAAATTGATGCTTATGTTTTAGATTAAAAAATGGTATATTGCTTAGTCCATAGCAACCTCATATTTAGTCTAACCTATGCTTTCTAGGTCAAAAAGCCTTCAACAAAAACAAGCCCCTTTTTGCAATGTGCATTTTCAATTTTTTGGGTGGGGAGCATGTAGTTGTATGGTGCTGATGCTTCTTCTTTTAACCATAAATTAGCTACGAATAACTATACATACATAAAAACAATAATAACATCTCAGTAGAAGACTCGCTGATACGTGAAATCTTAAGAGGTTTAGAAATATGCAACTTTACTCTTAATTAGTAGGGAGATTATTTCCGAATATCAATAAATTTAATTTTGAATTTTAAAAAATGAGTTTACACCAAAATTAGGTGTCATGAATGATGATGATAAAAAACGTTGTATCAATCTATAGAATTGAACATTCACCCACCCAAAAGAAATCATAAATAACTTCAACTATTGTGTAATTTAACCCAAATAGGTCAATTATGCTCAAATTCTAGAAATTAAAATTGTACCATCAAGTAACATATGATATAATTATTAATTAAAAGTTATTGGTGGAAATTTACCGCTCAAGAGTGAGACAAATTTGCACAAAAAAAGTTATTTATTAAATAATAAAGTGCAACAAATGGATAGATGACAAGTCTGAACTATTGCTAATGGTTGAAAAACAAGTATTGCATGGTCTTTGTTCTTACAAAAGGACCTAAATAATTTTCCCTTGTGATGATTTAAGAAAAATTGAAAAAGGTTAAGTAAAGATGGACAGGAACATGGTCCTTACTGTATTTGTGTCATCAGGATTGTTATTGCAATAGAGAACTGATGAGTGGCCATTTATATGATTCTCATTTAGAAGTGGACAATCTAGGAAGCTTGTCTCTCAGATTATATAATCTTTCCCTCATGACTTTCTTGTGACTGACCACTTTTATTTTCTTTATATTTGGCCAACAGCTCTAATACAAGAAGTAAGCATATTAATTGAGGCTTATAGATAACAATAAATTTTGTATAAAAATAACACACGAAAACCACATATGCACACATGCATATTGATAAACCAATCCGCAAAAGAATAAATTCCAAATTCCAAATACCATGTCTGAAGATGTAAGGCAAACATCCTAGTCAAAGCTTGAATAAATTTGTAATAAAATAATATATTTTAGGTGAAATAAACCACATCAAGTTTAGTTGGGATGAGCTTGTCTTAATTTACCAATAAGGAAGTGTTTCAATACCAAAAAAAAAAAAAAAATTGAACTACTTTTCCTAAATCTTATATAATATCTCTAAGAAATAAGACTACTTTTTGCAACAACGGATGGTTTATTCATATGGAATTAACAAATAAAAATGTAACTTCTCGACTTATTCTTAAGAAAACTATTATCATATTCCCACAACATATACCAAATCCCGTGCACATATTATTATCATATTCCCACAACATATACCAAATCTCGTGCACATACTTATTTTACATCGGATGTGGATGTCCTTTATCAGAATGGTATTTAGAGTTTAGAATTTACTTTTTTATGGATCTTCTTAGTTTATCAATACCCCTCCCCTTTTTCTGGAACCTTGTCCTTAAGGTTCATGAATTTGTCCTAAATTTTTATAGCATTTTCCCATATAGTATCCTTGATAGGTAACCTTTTCCATATAACCAAACTCTCCTTGATAAACTTGATGTAGCGCATCGTAATGCTATGCAAAATAATTAGCCCTACAATTATAGTAGTGATTAGTCTAAGTTGATCCCATAGAGAGTGTGTGTAAAGTTTTTGAAATGAATCAATCGGTGTTTAGGTTATGGGGGATTTTGTTGGTTTTCAAATAAGAAAATAAAAAAACTGAACAAATGAAAACAAATTAAAGAAAACATTAAAAAATGATGAAAAACGTTGAATATTTTAATTACTCGATCATCGGTTCAATCTAGGCCTACACACAATTAAATATACTTCATTGAGTTATTATTCTTATACCTCTCCTAGCAACTATTAATCGTAAGTTAACAACAAGCTCTATTAACCTCGGTTTTTCCTTGGGTCGTGCTTAATTAAGAAGAACTCATTAATTAAACCTAGCTATCAAACAACCTAGAACAATCTCTCTAAATTTAATTAGATAGCCATATTATGAGTTAAGAAAACAAATCAATCAAGGCAATAACCATACAAGCTTGGGTAATTTAACCTAGTATATGTTATTCCTAATGATTAAAAACCATTAGTTGATATAAATGAATCAGAATCATAATGGTTACGTATTGTATTCGATTGTAGCAATGAGTTCATACATAAAAACAATCAAATAAAACATTCAATCATTTTTACACAATACCCGATTCAATAAACACAAGATAACACAATCAATTCCTAAGAGAGAAAGAACAATAAACACAATGGAGAGAATGCTTAATTGGGTTCTTCGACATCAATATCACCTTCGAGCCAATGTCGGGAAGCTCAGCCCTCTATGGGTCTCCAAAGGAATGGAGCTTTGCCTCTTCTCTTCTTCAAAATCGAGACCTCAGGACTCCAAAACACTTCGTCAAACCATTCATACCTCCTTCCGTCACATTATATCTATTTATATTAAAAACTAAGCTTCGGGTGAGCTAGCAGATTTTCATAGGTGTGACTAAATGGCTCATGGTCGTGAATAGCCTCAATGAAGGCTCACAGCTGTGAGCCTTTGTGTCATTGTTGTAACTAACGTTGTCATGCTCATGACACATTTGTTATAGGTGTGACTAATGTGTCATGCCTATGACAAAGTTGTCATAGCCGTGAGAGATGACTCACAGCTATGAGAACATAGTGCATGGCCATGAGTCTTGCATCTTCAATTCTTTTTGTCATTTTCTTGCTTTAATCCTTCTCCTTTTTGCTCTATGAAGACAATTGAGTATGAATCTCAACAAAACAACTCAAATATTATACTTTCAACTCACTTTATCTCTTTTGCTTTCGAATTGTACATAAAACCAAATATGAACTAAAGTGAATGTCATAAACATTTCATTGCATGAATCACTAAGTGTTGTGGAATAAATGTATAATCAATTAAGCACATATCAATTTCTCTCACATTTAGCTTTTGATCGCCCTCTGGAAGAACCTCAAAATCAAAGCTAGCCTAAAACATTTACTCATTTTCCAAATTTCCCAAGAATAGATAGCCATAAGTAATGAGAAACGTGTAACACCCCATACCCCATAATAGAATAGACATAATGAGTGTTACCATATTCTTAAATACTTAATACTTTAATCTACAACATTTTCTATTTAAAACCACATTATTCTAGCAAATTACTATTCACTTTATAAAATTTTGATAGAGTTTCTTCAATATGTACTTAAAACCTCCTGCAAGAAACTTCAATACACTTCTCATGTATGTTACTCAACTATCCATCTCCATGTCAAACTTTGTGAAAAAAATAATTTACCCATCCCTCCAATACATTTCAACACATCTAAACTATATTTCATGCATAACTTTCATTTATTCATATATAATTCACAATAAAATCCTGTAAAATCCTTTACTTCTTTATGTGTACATGCCATAACCAAAACAAAATAAAAATATATAGTACATCCACCTCCAAATCTTTCGAGATCCTTTTTGTGACTCTTGTCTTGTAGTAGATCTACCACAACTTTCTTCTAATTCTCTTTATGGACTTAGTGGTGTTCAAGAAATTCCATTTCTCATTCAATTCAATTCATTCTACCATAACATATATAATATATAATATTTTCACATATAAATATATTTATTTATTTCTAGGCATAAATAGACATTTAAAATTAAGTTATGAAATACAAGCATGTATCTATTATAATAATTTATATCTAATTATACAATGATCAATAAATTGTACATTCA
>JANITX010163815.1:0-13829 GCA_027564395.1 Erythroxylum ulei
ATGAAAATGCAGCCAATTAATAATGAAAACTTGGGCTCAATCAGTAGTCTTCAAAAAATCGTTGTATGTTTATTAAATCAGATGATATTGGTTTCATGAGATTACTTATTTATGAGGGTGATGTATTGTTAGTTGATTCTTCAAAGCTAAGGATGCTTCTTTGACGGTGATGATCACAATACACGAGACGAGGACAAGAGAGGGGATAATGGTTAATAGACTCTGAATGTAGAGGAATATTAATGGCTAACACGAAAATTAAGAGAGGTTCATTTTCATGTTAATATTCTAATAAAAAATGATGTCATTTCTTCTTAAGGTAAATGATGCCATTTTCGATTTTGTCAGAAGAAATATAGTACAATTTTGTTAGTAACAAAAAAAAACCATTGCCAAATAGGAAGACATTGTCACATTTGCCTAACATAATTATATATAATATATAATTTATTTGTTATAGTGTAGACCTGTAAATCAAATTTAGTGAACAAATTTGATTGTAATATATACATTTTATTAACCATTTTAGAAAAATAAAAAATTAAGAAAAATGCTTAGTATTGGAAATGGTTAGTTAATTAAGTAGGAAAATGTTGAACAATTGGTGACGCTATTTTAATTCGGTAGCAAAATGTTGGTCATAAATCGTCGCCAAATGTAGCGGGTGATAAAAAAATATTAGCTGGGACGATATCTCTAATGGGACAAAAAAAGATGTCCTCCCAACGTCTGTTTTAGCATAGGTGCGCAAATACGAATTTCTCTTTTTTACAGGCTATACTCAGGATGAATTAAATGAAATTGATGATACTTTGGTCGAATATGTTAGTGATGAAGAATCCAATGATAATGTAATTAATGATGATGATTTTCAAAATCTTCATCATGATGATTGAAGTTAAATAAATTTTTATATTCGATGAAATGTTATGTTGATGTTTGAGTTATGTTAATCCATATTGTTGATATCTCAATTATGTTAATGCGTATTGTTGATGTTTTACTTATGTCTATACAAAATGTTGGTGTTTGAGTTATTTTATGTGGAATGTTGGTGTATCTTTTATGTTATGCAAAATGTTCATATGTGTTTGAGTTATATTTTCTTAGAGTCATGATGTCGAGTTACGTCATGCGGAATGTTGGTTGCTGTTTGAGTTATGATATACATTACCAGTTGGTGTGTGTTTTATGTTATGCAAAATGTTGGTGTGTGTTTAAGTTATATTATTGCGGAATGTTCATGTTTGATTTATGTTATGCGAAATGTTGGTATGTGGTTTAGTTTTATCATACGAAATGTTGGCGTGTGTTTGAGTAAGTTTCAGCATAATGTTAGTATTTGAGTTTTGTTTATGCTGAATGTTTAGGTTTGACTTATGCTTTTTGTGGAACTTGATGTTTAACTTATATTTTTGTGAAATGTTCATGTTTAACTTATATTAATGAGGAATGTTGATGTTTGAGTAAAGATTATGCTTAATGTTGATATTTCATTTATAGATAGTCAATATAATGGCACCTGGTAGAAATAAGGAAAGAGGGTGGCAACTATCGAAGATGTTTCTGCCCCATAATGACCAAATCAATCCAAACCTACCAAACAACAACCACCAATTTCATCCACCAATGAAGCCACTCAATAACAAATTCTATCTACCTTAACTAGTGCTGAGGAATCTTCAAATCAGTTATTTTTAACCACCTATAATTATAGTTATGCTCAAATATATATTTACATGTTTAATATTTTTTCTCTTATCATTATTCTTTTGTTGTCAGGTTCTAATACTGGCATAAGAAAAATAGCTAGAGTTATCACTAAAGGTTCTGAGTTGCAATGCATGAATTCCAACAATGAGCAACAAGTTGTCTGTGCATATTGACCGCACACAACATCATCCTATTGACGACAAGATCCAACATCAAAATTGTCCAATGAGTTCGGAGTCGATGTAAGGCATGAATTTTCTTCCCTTCAACATACCAGGCAGTTGAAGGGAGAAAGCTTATTATAAAATGCTTTGGACAAGGTTTCGGTAATTTTCAATTCATTTTATGGTATGCAATTTTGTTTTACTTATTTAAAGAGTAATTTAACTTATACATGTTATTCAAAAATGAAGCTCAATATTGTCTATATCAAGAACCCTGAAGTTTCAAGTTGTATGAGTTCACTGTTGAAACAAAGGATTAAGGATCATCGTTATCAACTTCATAAATACTACAAGTCTTTTCATTTGGATAAGGAGGCAAGGAGATATGTTCCAGAATAGGTGACTCTAGAAAATTGGAGTGAAATGTGTGATTATTGGACCTCTGCGAAGGTTAAGGTTTGTCTTCCTTCCCTTCACATTTGCCTCCATTAATCTTTTTTCATTTAATGATTATTTCTTGTCTTTATTTAGGAAAAGTATGAGAAAGCTAAGGTTAATAGAAAAAAAAAAATAAAACTCCTCACAACATCGACTCCAAATCATTTGTTGTCATACAACAAGAATTTGTAAGTTCTTTGTTTTTAAGTTATTATTATATTAGTAAATACATTATGATCTACTATGTTTCAATTTTTTTAATTCATATAACGCAGTTAGACTCAACTACATGGACAAGAGTGCAATAAGATCACATTCTACAAACTGACACACTATAAGGAAGGTGAAGGTGTTGGAGTTATGTAAATATAGTTCCCTGGAAAGCAAGTGTGTTTACTCATAACTTAATTTTCTTCTAGTAACTTTTATAATGAAAATATTTATTATTAATAAAACAAAAAAGTTTGGTTTTATTTGTATAAGCATTATATATCTAGTCATAAGGTACCGAGATTCTTTTGAAAGTAATATACATAGACATAGAGATGTATGGGAAACATGTAAACTATTAGAATAAAAAATAATTGATTCACAGTTGAATAATCAATTTGGTCCCTTGATTATGGTTTAGACTGTAGTGCTGCGATTTATCTCCGTGCAAGTAAAGGAGTTTACTTTAAAGGAATGATGAGTTTCATATCAAGATAGAAGTTGACTATTGATAATGGCACTATTAAATGAATATGGAATCATGTATGTTTTAGAGAATAAAGTAGGTCGTTACTTTAATCTTAAAACACACACTTAGGCATTTGTTTATTATAGACCACAATCTTGATGAGTGGTGAACTCATATATGTTTCGTTATAATTCATGATATGATCAGAATGGATTTTCATAGAGTATCAATCCAGTGTCTGCATGTTGGAATTATTAATTGAAACATGTATCAGGGAACATTCACTCAAATAAAGAGTTTATAGTGATATCATCACTTCTAGATGTTTTACAGAGATTAGTGATTAAACTGGAGCCAATAGTTTGATGGACTAGCTACCCATCAAGTCTTAACACCAAGATAAGATCTTATGTGTTAATCACCATATAGAGTGAAGCGGGACATCTAGAAGGAAAAACCAATTAAGGGCAAAATGGTAATTTTACCCTTTATTGTGGAAATGACTATAATATGGTTCATAATAGAGTTTGCAATTAGACATCTAATTTGAAACATGTGTTTTGATAATATTTAGTAATTGAAGAGTTCAGATAATTGCCTTTTATAGAAGTTGGAATTAATTCTAATGAGATCAAGTTAATTCCAGGTTTATTGGAGCTTGAATTATACAAGTCCAATTAGATTCCCCACTTGGCTTCTAAGAAAGGTTATCAAGAAAAGTAAGAAAAATAAATAGAGGTTACCAGAAACGAAATAAAACGAAAGTACTAAATTAGATTTGGAATAGTAAGACCAAAATAATTTAATTAAAAGTTAATTAAATTGGCTTTAAGCCTATGATTAAATGTTGGGCTTACACTAATTAATTGTTAATTAGAAGCCCAAAATGAAAATTTAATATTGGGCTAGATTTTGTTTTGTTTTTATTAATTAGATTAATTAAATTGAACCAATATTTATAAAAGCAAAAGAAGGGCATAAAATAGGTCACTGCACATTTAACATTGAATTGCTAAATATAAGGTGGGTTTTTCTCATACTTCATCATCATTAAATGGTTTAATGGTGCCCTCATTAAATGCTTTAATGGTCTTATCATTAAATGGTTTAATGGTTGTCATTTAATGTTGGCATGTAGAAAAACATATAAACCTTTTAGCATTCATTTAATTAATAAAAGGATGCAGTGCATTTGTTGCTCTCTCTCTCCCTTCTTTCATCATATAACCAAAAATGAGAATGTCTCCTTTATTGGCCTCTCTTTCATTCTGATTAAAATAAGGAAGTAGTGCATTTGTTGCTCTCTCTACCTTCTTTCATTATATAACCGAAAATGAGTGTGTCTTGTTTTGTTTTTTTTTTTCATCTAGCCATATTAAACAAATGAGAATGTCTCATTTATTGCCCTCTATTTCATTTTTACTAGAAGAAAGTATTGGTGCATTGGTTGGTTTTTACGATTGCCCTCTCCTTTCTTTCATGATCTAGCCGAAATTAGGATAGAGGGTGTCTCACTTTGATTATTTCAACTAATTGATCATAAACGGAAAACCTTTACATATTTCTTCTCCTTTCCCACCAAAAGATCTTATTAATGAAGTTGTCCAAGGAGAACACGTGGTAGATCAGATTGGTTAAGGATACAATAGCGAGGAGAGGATCAATAGCATAGAGAGGATACAGTAACGAGAACTCAAAGCTGTAGTAAACGAGTTGGAAAATTTTCGATCTTGTTCTTATGTTATTTATTTTTCCTAAAACCATATCATGTATGGATTAAAACATGTTGATTTGGTTTTCATGCTTCCGTTTTTGAAATCTACCGTTTAGCCAAATCTAGTATGCTTTTGTTTTTGATCCAACATATGTGACATGATATTGTTACAGGAAATGCATGCATGTTTATGAACAAAATCATTATGTTATGAAATTGCATTATGGATGTAATACATTATAAATATATACATAAATATGCATCGTTTGAAATCCTCAAGAGAGCATAACATAACCACAGTATTAATTCACTCAGGGGGGTCTGACTCCCCTTAACTACTTTTTAGGATCGTCTTTTTAGATCTCTTTTAAGAGGGTACTTCATCGGTCTTTTTCCTCTCCGATGATTCGATGTATGTTGGTTAGTGACCTTTAACTCTAGAGCCGCAATAGTCTTGTATATATTGAATTTCCCTTGTATTAACTACCTCAACATTGTAGCACATTGTGTACTGTATATTGTTAGAACTATTTGATTATTATCAGCATGAGTTTGATCATTTTATTATGGATGTAAGAATTTGGCGGTATTTTAAGTTTGCTAAGGGTGCATTAAACCTTAAGCTTACTGCTCCTTTAGTGCCAATCACGATCCAAGGTTTAGTTATGACAAAGTTGGTATCAAAGCTTTATATTTAAATTTCAGTTACTAGGTTGATTAGAATTGAATAAAATTTCTCTTTAAACTACTACAGAATTAGGATCATGTTTGTTTAAAATCATTGTCTTTACTTCCATCTTTTTGCAATACTGTTACGACTTTTATTGCTTTTAAAGACTTTCTTTATTCTTTGATCATAAGGAGAAAAGACGGAAGTTTAGGCTTATGATTCTCATTTCCAGTCTTTTCTTCTTCTTCTTCTTCTTCTTTCTCCTCCTCCTCATCCTCCTGTTCTTTTTACTAAACTACTTAAAAGCCTCGCCAACTCCAGGAGACTAAATTTGAAATTGCTAATTGCCCTTCTTTCTCAATTCAACGAGGCACCACCTGGCATATGTTGTATGCTAACGATGGAAACTTTTGCATAGATACTCTATAAAATATATGTAGTTTATGCAATCCAAAATAGATTATAAAAATGAGTTTCTTATTGCTTGAGTCATTTTCTAGCAATTGTTTCTTTCAGTTTCTATAAAGGGATGACTTCTTCCAGTGCTACTGGGCATTCATCTAGCAATTTTGGGAGATCAAAACATAATCCTGGAACTATTTCTCAGCCCACCTTAGATGCAAAGTTTCATGAAGGCTTTCAAGACTCTGGTAGTTCATTTGACTATTCAAGCTTGGTACAAATCACTAGTTCAGTTAGTAAAGATCAATAGTCCAAGTCTAACAATGTGACCACAGCTTACCTTTATCACATTCAGAAAGGCAAGCTCATATAGCCTTTTGGATGTTTGTTGGCCTTAGATGAGGAAACTTTAAAGATATTTGTAAATAGTGAAAATGCACCAGAAATGTTGACCATGCGAGTGTCTAGAATCCTATTTTAGTTAACTGTAAGAAATTTGGAAACTTTTTTTTAATGCAATCCTCAATCGAATAACTGGTAGCTTTATTGTTGAATTCAAACTTATAAAACCTTATAACGACACTATGACAACTGCTGGGCCATTGCACTCTTACAAGCATGCAACCAAATCAATTACTAGATTGCAGTCTTTCCCTGGTGGAAGCTTGGAAAGGCTTTGTGACATTATTGTTCAGGAGTTTTTTGATCTTGCTGGCTATGATAGGGTGATGGCTTATAAGTTTCATAACAATGACCATAGGGAAGTTATTTCTGAAATAACTAAGCATAGTTTGGAGTTCTATTTGGGTTTGCATTATCCAACTAGTGATATTCCTTAAGTTGCACGTCTTTTATTTATGAAGAATAAGGTTTGAATGATTGTTGATTGCCATACAAAACATGTTAAGGTGCTTCAAGATGAGAAGTTTCAATTTGATCTAACCTTATATGATTCAACACTGTGAGTTCCACATAATTTCCACTTGCAATATATGCAGAACATGAATACAATTGCTTCACTGGTTATGGTAGTTGTAACCAATGATAGAGATGAAGATTTTGATGGCCCCATCTATACACATAAATCGAAAATAAAGAGTCTTTGGGGTTTAATAGTAGGCCATAACACTAGTCTAAGGTTCGTTTCTTTTCCTATAAGGTATGCCTGTCAATTTCTAAATCAAGTATTTACTATTCATGTCAACAAGGAACTGAAAATTAAATTGTTGAGACAAACATCTTGCAAACTTAAGAATTGTTATGTGTTACGACAATGTGTGATGCCCCATTAGATATTGTTACTCAGCACTCAAACATAATAGATCTTGTGAAATGTGATGGTGCTACTCTATTGTACAATAATAAGTAATGGAGTTTAGGAATAACTCTAAGTGATTTTCAGATGCGAGATATAGTTGTATGGCCCTCAAATGCCATATGGATTCAACAGGTTTGAGTATGAATAGCCTGGTTGGTACCCAGGTGCTCGAGCTATAAGTGATATGGTCTGTGGCATGACAACTATAAGAATATGTTCTGAGGATATAATATTTTGATTTTGATCTCAAACTGAGAAATTTGATGAGGTGGTGCAAAACATGAACCAACTGAGAAAGATAACATTAGAAAGATGCATTCAAGGTCTTTCTATATTTTTTCAAAATAACGAGTCCGCCTTAGAAGGACTATGAAATGGATGCAATTTGTAATCTATAATTGATACTTAGAAATGCATTAAAAGATATAGAAAATATGCATTCAGACACTAAAATAATTCATTCACAGCTTAGCGGCCTAAAGGTTGAAGGAATGTAGTAACTAGAAGTAATGATAAGTGAGGTGTTCCAATTAATTGAAGCAAATACAATTCCAATATTTGTGATTGATGTTAATGGCTTTGTTAAGGGGTGGAATGCAAAAGTTGCTAAATTGACAGATATCGATATTGATAAAACTATTGGGATCATCTGCTGACACTTGTTGAAGAATCTTCTGTCGACAAAATCAAAGATATGTTGTTCTTAGAATTATAGGAGAAAAGAGGAACACACTATCAAATTCGAGATCAAAATATATAGTTCCAAGGTTGACAGTGGCCCCATCAGCATAGTTGTTAATGCTTGTTCAAACAAGGACCTTTAAGAAAATTTGGTGGGGACGTGTTTTGTTTCTCAAGACATCACTAAGTAGAAGACAACACTAAGTAGAAGACAGTTATGGAAAAGTTCACCCGAATAGAAGGTGATTACAAATCAATTTTAGAAAACCCAAACCCCCCCTTATCCCCCCAACATTTTGGACTGATGAATTTGGATTGTGCTCTGAGTGGAATTTAGCTATGACCAAATTGACTGGTTGGAAACGAGAAGTAATAAATAAAATGATTTTGGGAGGGGTTTTCAGGACCAATATGCCATGTTGTCGTCTTAAAAATTAAAATGCCTTTACAAACCTTAGTATTGTACATAATAGTTCCATTACTACCTAAGAACTTAAGAAGATCAACTTTGGAATTTTTTTTCAGGAGTAGCACGTATGTAGAATGCTTGTTATTTAAAACAAAAAAATGGACAGAGAGGGTGTAGTCACAAGGGTATTATGCTTTTTGCAGCTTCTAAGCCAAGAGCTATAGCAAGCACTTCATTTCTAGTGATTAACAAAGCAGACTGATACAAAAAGATTAAAAGCATTCCCTTATATAAAAGGACAGGTCCAGAATCCTCTGGTTGGCATTATATTTTCTAGAAAAGTGATGTAAGGTATGGAGTTAGGAGCGCAAAACAAAAACAACTTTTACATACTGATGCCCAATGCCAATAACAACTTATCAAGATTCTCGATGATTTCGATATTCACAATATTGATGAAGGGTATCGTTATCTTCTCTCCACTAAAAACTATATTTCTAGAACTTATGCAATCCCAAGATGTATTGGTTGATGTAAATACTTCCATGGAATTTTTAATCCACAACTTAAAATAAAATAAACTTATTAAATGTTCAATGGAAGCGTGTTACTTACAAAATTTACATTTTACCTTTTTATCTTGGAATATGATTACTATGGATTTTGTGACTAGATTACCCCATACTAATATTGGATATAATGCTATATGGGTGATTGTAGATAGATTAGCAAAGTCTACACACTTCTTACCTATCAAGAAGACTTAAATAAGGTGATCAGGCTATATGTCAATTCAAATTATATGTTTGCATGGGATACCACAATCTGTTATCTCTGATACGGATTCTAACTTGACATCAGTTTTCTAGAGAGAGTTACAAACAAAAAGCTTTGGGTTCAAGATTGGACTTTAACACTACTTTTAATCCTCAAACAGATGGCCAATTTGAAAGAAATATTCAGACTTTAGAGGATATGCTTAAGATGTGCGTTATTGATTATGGTGGTCATTGGGATTTGCATTTGTTAGTGATTGAATTTGCTTATAACAATAGTTACCATGCTAGTATTGAAATGGCTCCTTATGAAGCTTTGTATAGAAGAAAGTATAGATCACCACTATGTTGGGAGATTGGTGAACGACAATTGACAGGACCTGAGTTAGTACAAATCACTTTCGAAAGGATCCTTATTATTCAACAAAGATTAAAAATATCTTTCAGTAGGCAAAAGAGTTACGTGTGTCTAAAGAGGAAAGATTTGAGATTCTCAGTAGGTGACATGATATTTTTGTCACCAATGAAAGGAGTGATGAGGTTTGATAAGAAAGGTAAACTTGCTCCAAGGTACATCGGTCCACATGAGATTAAATCTAGAGTGGGTGAAGTAACATATATATGTGTTACCGCCTAATCTGTTTAAAGTTCATCCTGTATTTCATATGTCAATTTTCAGAAAGTATGTTTCAAATCCTTCTTATATCCTTCGACCATGTAATGTGAAGATTGATGGCGATTTAAAATGTAAAGAATAATCTATTTCCATGGTAGATTATCAAATTCATCAGCTAAGATCAAGAGAGATACCAATGGTGAAAGTGTTATGGAGTAATCCTACGATGGATGACTATACATAGGAGACGAAGTTGGATATGCAGAGTCAATACCCGCATCTATTTTGACAATGAGGGAAGATTTAAAATTTGAGTACGAAATTTTTTTATAAGGGTGAGAGAATGTAATGATCTAAATTTTTGTTAAATTACTCATAATGGACCAATAAGGAGAAAAGCCTAAAAAGCTTAAGTTGAGCATAACACATTTAAATTAACAAATTACGTTTACCAAAAAATCTAGGTTTTTTCAACTAAAATATCCAAATTAAATTAAATAATACTATAATAAAAAATATATTCTTAAATAAGTTTAAGTTCTAAACAACTAGAACATTATATCTAACTTATTATTTCTTATCTAATAAGGAAATTTTAATATGTAGATTTTGTCCCTATTATCAATGTAACTCTTACTCTTCATTTTACCAAATTAAAACTTATAGCTAACTGTTTTGTCCTCTTTTATTTCTTTTAAAAACTCTAAGCTATTTTGCATCAGAGTCACAACGCTTACTTGACTCAAGTAAATTTCAGTCCTTGTTATCAACTCTCACTCTTTATTTCACCAAATTAAGGTTTATAGTTGAGTGTCTTGCCTTTTTTATTTCTTTTATAAACTCTACGCTATTTTATATCAAATCACGTACACAAATCTTACTTGATTAAAGGAAAAAAATGTATAAACATCAATTTCAAATCGTTAGGGTTATTTACCACATTGATTAATGGATATACCAATTACATTAAAGCATCCAAAAATATAATCTAGAAGTATTCTTGTACTTTTATTACTTTATCCCTTGTGAAAGGTTAAGTATGCATGCCAATGTTGCATGCTTTGGTCCTCAATTCATTTATAAAGATTTGACATGATCGATGGAAACTAATATCTCAACATAAATAGGAAACATTAGCTTAATACATCAAAACCATGACTTAAGTACAACCAATATGTTTAGTAACATGTAGACCACTAACTAGAAAATGCTACTACTGTGTCACATAAACGAAATGCCCTTAAGCTTATAGATTCATAAAAAAATCATAAAGGTAAGGATAATAACATGCAATTAGCAATGTAATGCCCTAGAAGGAGCAATATATTGTTTAAAACCAGTGGGAATTTCAACAATACCATATAAAATATAATTACTTATGCAAGGTAGGGTTTTTCATTGAATAAATGGTGGAAGTCATGAGCAACTTAAGTTTCTATTCCTATATAGAAATTAGTAACATATAAGTCTGCCAAGGAAAATATTAGGGGTTCACTATTAACAAAATGTAAGGAGTTGCAAATAAATTTCATTTATTACACAACTAGTTGTGTAAAGTTAAGTTTTACACATGCCCTAATGTTTAGAAACTTTTTTAGTGATACAATTCTTTTTTGGTCAATCAAAATACATTAACAACACCATTGAAAACTATGCCCTAATAAATTCCACAAGGAAAACATATGTCACAACGGTAATAATCAAAATAGATGAATAAGGGAACCATATCCACTGGAATAGAGATCTTTATTCTAGTTTACCCTAAACTGGTATAATATGTACTTAATTTATTCTCCATCATCAAAGTTAATAATTGTAACATCCTGTTACCAATATTAAGGCTAAAATAGTAAATGTGAGAGATTACTGAGAAATTAGGAAACACGTCTCATGCTCATGCATAATGTGTCATACACATACATGTGAATAGTGAAATTTTTGCACATGAAAATAATTGTACATGCATTTATTGACATTATGGGTATATTATTAATAAATGTGATTGTTATTGAGAATTGTGGTTTATTTGTATTCAAAATTGATTTGGAGAGTGTATTTGTGTTTTAGAATTTTTGGAGACTTTTAAGAAAATTTTTGAAAAATATGGGGTAATTTTTGGACTAGGAAAAATGCCAAGTTGCAATATAAATGATAAATGGTAGTAGAATTCACTGTCAAATGGCAATGGAAATTTTGATAAATGACTTTAGGAATTATTGACAAATGCCATTGAAAATTGGGGGTTAATTGGAATAGAAATTGGATTTAAGTTATAAGAGTTGGACATGTGGCAAGTGACACATGCCACTTGCCAAACAATGCCCTAAGTCCACTTAAGCTTTTAATACCTTTTTTATTTTGCTCTCTCTCAAAATGCTTTCTCTTGAAAAGCCTTTGGAGTTTGTTTTTGGTTGTCTTCCTCTCATTTTCATAGCTTCTCTTCTTCCTCTTCTTCATGGGCTTTGATCATTTTAACCTCCATTTATGTTGAACCTTCCACTCATCTTCCACCTTGCTCTCTTTCCCACCAAAAATTTGCTAACCTTCCAACCCTAAAGATCGTGATGATCATGGGTGGTGTTTGAAGCTAGGGTTGAGTGAGATTTGGAGGAGTTTAGAGATACACCAAGTAAGTTGTGTTAAATGTCATGGGTATGGTTCAATTGAGCTAAAATGATGGGTTTTGAGCTGAAACATTCATGAATTGTTTTGTGTTTATCTAGGCAGATTTTGACAAAATTGTTTACATAAAAGTTGTAGATCTTTCTTTTTTTTTTCCATTGATATAAAGTATGAAAATGTTGGACTTTGGAATTGAGAGATATGCTATTTTTAAGTGTGTGATTTTTCATAGGATGGGCATCCGGGACAGCTGCATTGGTTTAATTTTTCAAACACTTTTTTAGGCAAATTTGGTTTTTGAATCACCTTAATCCGATATTTGTAGCAAAAGTTAGGCCTATTTTACTAAGACAGGTCAGAGGAAGAAAAGAGAAAAGAGGAAAACTGTGATCGCAACGAATCGTGATCGCGATACTGCGCAGGCGCGCGAAAGTCACGACAGCGACGAATCACAATCGCGACGCTGTATGGGCGCGTGGAGGTCACGGTCACGACCTGCAGGTCCTCCTCCCAGCCTGAACATGTTTTGCTATTTTGGTCATAACTTTTTCATCCAACCTCCAAATGACCTGTTTTTTGAATCATTGGATTCTTAACACATTCCTCTATCTCTAAACATAAATTTATAGATTTTGGTATTAATTTGAAATAGATTGATTGAATCAAAGTAAAGGTATTGGTTGGAAGAGCATGAACTCGATATTTTACTAATCATGTTTTAGTATTTTGATGATATCTTGAGATGTAGAATTCCAATTGAGCTTATTCCTGATTTTTAATAAACTATAGAAATAGGGCTATAAATCATATGAAGAAGCTTAATCTTGATTCGGTCTCTAAAGTGTCCAATTTCTAGATGGAAGTTGGGTATAGTACATTATTTTTGGATAAGAGCAGTCCGAAAATGTTGGAGGTATATCTTCCAAATTGCTGAAACAAATTGAGTGATTTTGGTGTCAATGGAAAGATAAGACATAGAGGAACACTTTTCTAGAAGAGAGTATGACCATATTACCTCATTTTCACCTTCTGATTGTACGAGAATAGTAGACCAAAAAATTAGTTTTTGGGAAAAATTTGGAGTTTTGATCAATGAGTTGTGAATTGTGATTTTAATGGCTTTATTGGGAAATAGACCATAAGTAAATGGCACTTATATGAGTTTGGAAATAAGAATGTGTGCGTGATGAGAATGATAAAGCAATACTCGGAATTGTCATAAACATGCATTGTACATATTCCATGTACACATGTGTGCATTACATAAATGCTTGTAGTTGTGCAAGTATTAATATATGTGCAATGTATGTACGACATAATGTCGATGTGCAGGATAAGCATCCACATTAAGGTGTTTCCAGATCTTGGAAGCAATTGCTAATCTGGAGCGTACTATCAGTAGACCGAGATGGTCTCACTTCATTGTTTGCTTGTTTCATTTTGTATTAATTAACTACTAAATGTGATTGACTGTGTTGATTTCCGGACAAAAGGTCCGATGATTATAATGTTTGATTTAGATGTTGATGTGCTACTTGAATGTGAATTGGATGAACTAAGTGTACTTCATGTGCTTGTTAAAGGTGTTCTAAATGTGCATTTACATATGAACGGAAGTGTAGTGTCT
>JANITX010163847.1:0-13825 GCA_027564395.1 Erythroxylum ulei
GACATAGATAATTTACTCCAAAAATTAGTCCATCAAATCTCATAATTCATTTAAATCATACTTGTTCAATGAGAAAATAATTTGGGGGCCAACAATTTGTATCGGTATATGAAAGCCACTCGTTCACAACAATAATAACAAACCTAGAGTCTCATATGCATCTATATTTGTATATATTTGTTTTGATTCGCAATGATTACATGATGAGCCATGTTAATGTGAGTATTTGGAATATACATGTTCTAAATGAATATTTGTGAAATATGTGATTTGTGTATATGACTTGGGTGAAATCATCAATGATGGTTCGCTCATTGAGTTCGCAAAACTCATAAAAATTGCAACATGGTTTTTCAGGTACAAGACTGGAGACCTAGTTTCTTAGACTGGATTAAAGGAATATTTTGGATTAAGTTATGGCTCAGAGGTCTATCAGCTGACATCAGAAGTGCTATAGCTTATATTTTTGTAGTTTCTTGTCTAAAACTTGTATAAGGATTGTAAAATACAATGCAAGCTTTTATCAATGAATGCAGTGAATGGTTTTTAATTTGATGACTTGTAATTATGTTAGATGATGCCATTTGTAAGTTGGATATATGTTTGCTCTCACATACCAATATCATAGGATATGTACTTGAATGCCCTTTAGATGTTTGGGTATATACTTTATGGCAGTGGGATGTTACACAAGGTGTACCAAAGATAGATGGGGAATTTCTCTACCATGCTATATAGATAAAAACATGTCCACCTTCCCTACCACTTTAGTGTTATCTTCTCTCCCGCTAGTCATATGACTAATCAATGTGTGCATCAATCTCACAGTTAGAGATATCAGTTGCATCACCTTAGACCTCATCGGATCATACAATCACTCACAACTGATGTTCTCCCATTGTGTCTTCCTAATAAATCTTTCTGAGAAGCACATAGATAATGCAATGTACTCCTTGTTTGTAAGGTACTCCTTCGAGTATAGGCCCATACATAATGAAAACTTGGTATAGCTCATTTTATACGTCTCTCTAAGAACCTAAAATTGCAATGTTTTATCAATATCCCAAGTGTAATGACACTTCTCTATCGTGAAGGTGGTAAGGACATCTAGAGTCAACTCTTTATATTTGGACTCCTCAATCATAAAGAAGTAATCTCATCCACCAACACTAATCAACTCTTAGACTCTTTGAGAAAGTTTGATTTGGTCTAGCACTACCCAATCGATGCTTTAGTTCTTACTATAAGGCTTCGACCACAACCTCTTAAATTGTAGAATGTGACCTGACACTATAAAATGAAGCATAGGATGTGTAAGTGGTGCAAGCTCCAACAACAAGGGTGGTTATTGTGAACTACCCTCACCTTGCTGCCTTTTCCTTGGTACATCCTTAGCTTTTGGTTCAGTGCATTTTCTCTCTTCATCATTATTCCCTAAAATATGAAGATAACAAATTTTGCCAAAAATAAAGATAATGTACATTAATCAAACCATAATAAAAAACACCGTAAAATAATTCCTTTATCAATTTATTGCGAATTAATAATAAAAATACAAAAAAATCTAATAGACCATAAATTAATCTATGACTATCAAAATATAATAATATTAACAACCTAAAACATCCAAATTACTCAACAATGCTTCTTTAATATCAATTAATTAAAAATTACAATTAATTTATCTAAACCCTCTAACTAAATTAAATAACCTAAATAAAATAAAAATTTTCAAACATATTGCAATTAAATAATATAAAAGCCTAATAAAAATGTAAAACATGCAAAAATATAAACAATGCCATAATTGAATTCATATAAAACTAATTAACAACCACAATGCTTCAAATTTATAGGAATATATGCAAAATAGCTAAAAAATCCTTGGGAAATTTAAATTAAATATGTAAAATGGTTCATGAATATTAGTTAATACCCTAAAACCCTTCCAATCATTTGGCCAATTGAAACAACTCCATAATACCCAAAACATGCATTCTCATACCTAATTCCCTGAAAGCCATTAAACAACTCAAGAACAATTGAAATAAAGTAATAAACATAAATTTGGCATCGTGGATAGTTCCTCTGACTTCCGTTTGTTTGACAACAGGTCTTTCATAAATTTGGCATACTTGGGTATCTGTGAAAGAGCTTCAATAAAAGGTAAGTTAATAAGACATTGTTTAAAGAGTTCTAAGAACTTACTAAATGATTCATCCATATGATCCTTCTTCAGTTTTGCTAGATAAGGGATAGAAGGCTTGAACTCCTTCACCAACTTGGGTTGCTTAGCTTCTTTATCTCCTTCCTTATCCTTCTTTTTTTTCTCAATCTTCTGCTTCTCAACTTATTTCTCTTCCATACTTAGCTCCCTTTCACTTCTAATAGTGAATGCCTTCATGTCCCCCTTAGGGTTTCTCTCGATATTGATAGGCAAGCCTCCTGTGGTCTTTCAGAAATCAATTTAGCAAGCTATCATATTTGATTCTCCAAGTTATGGATAAAAGCCTCTTGGTTCCTTAGTGAAGCTTTAATAGCCTGGAATTGAATTTCAGATGCCTCAACAAATTTAGTTAGGATATCTTACAAGCTAGGCTTCTTCTCTTGTGAGGTATGTTATTATTGAAATTTAGGTGGAGGATTTTATCTTTGTCACCCCTAATTTTCCAAAGAAAAATTTGGTAGTTCATCCATTTTGGTTTGTAAGTGTTTCTATATGTGTCATTTTTTTGTCTAGGCATATTACCTATATAATCAATATGTTTGGCTAGTTTTGCTACAACCTTAACTACCTAACAATTTTGGTTTACATGCCCTCCTCCGTATAACTCACATAATATCATCTAAGTTATTCGTTATGTGACTACTAATCCACTAATCTTTTTCCTAGGAGCTTCTACCTGAACTATCAAATTAGTAATTGCATCTATATCATAAGCTCTAATCAACTTATTGCGTTTAGCTCTTATTAAGTTCCACTAATAGGTAATCACAGCCATCTTTTCAATTAACTATTAGGTTGTTTCAAGTGTCTTTCTAATGAGGGTTCCTCTAAATATGGCATTTATCATTTGTATGGTTAAAGGATTTAGACCATTACAAAATGTTTGAACCTATAACCAAATAGAAGACTATGATGTGAGCATCATCTCAATAAATCCTTGAATCTCTCATATGTACCATATAAAGTCTTTGGTTCCAGTTGGGTATAGGAAAAGATGTCATTCCACTTCTTCTTCATCTTAGTTGGTGGAAAGTACTTCATTATAAATTTTTTTCCATTTAATCTTATATGTGCTTAATTGATTATACATTTAATTCATAACACTTGGTGATTATTGCTAAATGCTTAAGACATTCACTTTAGTTCATATTTTGTCATAGGTACAATTTGGAAGCAAAAGAGCTAAAGTGAGTGAAAAGCACAATCTCTGATCCATCTTGTTGAGATTCACTCACTTGTCTTCATGGAATAAGAAGAAGAAGAATTAGAGCAAGAGGAGATAAGAAAATGCATGAATATGAAGAGTATATATGAAAACATCAAGCAGGAAGTGTTGGAAATTTCTCATGGCTATGACAACTTTGTCAAAGGTGTGACACATTAGTCACGTCCATTACAAATGTGCCATGGGCGTGACACTTCATGCAAGCCCATTACTAATTTTCCATGGGCGTGACATCACCATGCATGCCCATAACTCACCTGCAGACCCATGACACCATAAAGCACGCTCATAAAATGCTGCCAACTCACCTAAAAACCTAGTTTTGATTATAAATACATCGTTTTGTGATGGCAGAAGGATGTTTTCGTTTGGGATTTTCATTTTAAGGTTGTGAGCTCTCCGTTTTGAATAAGAGAAGGGGCAAATCTTTATTCCTTTGGAGACCCATGGAGGGCTAGCTTCCTAACGCTAGTTCGGAGGTGATATTAACACCGAAGAACTCGGTTAAGCATTTCTCTCATTATTTGTTGTTCTTTCTCTTGGGGATTGATTATTTTATCCTATGTTTAATGTTTAGGTGTTGTGTGAGAATGATTGAATGCTCTATTTGATAATTTTTATGTAAGAACCCATTGTTAGAATTTCAATATAATTCGTAATTGTTATGTTGAGATTCGTTTGTGGCAATCAATGGTTTTCAATCATTAGGGATAACATAACCTAAGTTAAATAACCCGAGCTTACGCGATTGTTGCCTTGATTAATCTATTTTCCTAATTCATAATGCAGCTGTCTAATTAAATCAAGAGAGCTTGTTCTAGGTTGTGTTATAGTTAGGTTTAATATATGAGCTCTTCTTAATTAAACACAACCTATGGGAAAATCGAGGTTAACGGAGCTTATTGTTAACTTACGATTAATAGTTGCTAGGAGAGGTATAAGAATAACAATTCAATGAAATATGCTCAACTGTATGTAGGCCGAGATTGAATTGATGACCGGGTCCCTAACAAATTCATCACTTTTATCATTTTTAGTTTGTTTTATTTAATTTTCTTTTGTTAGTTTAGTTTCATTTTATTTTCTTATTTGAAAACAACCAACCCCCCCCCCCCCCTAAACTTAAACACTGATTCTTTTCATTTCAAAATCTTTACACAAACTATCTGTGGAATCAACCTGGACTCACTGTTGCTATAGTTGTAGGTCTAGTTATTTTGAGTTGTGTTACGACATCCTACATCAATCTTATATTTTATTCTTGAAGTTTCTCAAACTTCACAACTAAGACCAATTTAATTTAAACTAATTTTCTCTTTTTAATTGCTCTTTATATGTGACCCATTAAGTCCTTGAAAATGATTATAAATTATAATTACAATTCATAAGTAGAATTAGATAGATTAAACCTCCTTGTAATTTATCTTCAATTCTCAAATTAAATAATTTATAATTTTGGATCAAGATTAACACCTAGTGATATGAACACCCAAATATTAGGAATTTTAAATAGTTTGACCTAACATATCCATACAAGGTTATGATGTATAATTTAATCCTTTCGTCATTATATATTTCACTTGGACATAGAGTATGAAATTAATGTTGCTTTTAAAAATTCAATCATGCTTGATCTTACTAATTAGTAATTAATTTATAATTGAAATTTAAAATAACCTTTTTGAATCTTATTTCACTCTACCTAGAGAATTTCTCAAATCACTATTAATAGAAAACAATGGAATATTCTCCTATAATTATTTTATATTGACAAATCATTTGTTGACTTACTCAACTATCTTCATATAGTTCATATTATATCAAACTATTATCATTTGAGTTACCCTAAATAGAATAGGTCATAAATGTTATCAAAATATATCACTTCCCATATGATCCACATATGGATAAGTAGAATTATATTTTGGATCCTTATAATTGGGCCAATTTAATAAACTTATTCATTAATAAGCACCCAAAGGTTTGTTTATCTCCATAATTTAATATATAAGATCAATTACTATGTTCATAAGAAAGAAACATAACATGTGCAAGTTTTATCATTCTATCAATATCTCATCTTGATAAAACTACAACTAGAAACTATTTAGGAATAATACATAAATTTAAATTCAATCTCATAATTATGATCTCATCATAATTTTAATTTTACATAATTATTCTAAGGACAATAACTTTACTATTAAAATATCAATTATCATCATCATCATCATACCCCGAAGTCCCGCACTAAAGCAGGGTCTGGGGGGGCCTGATAGGACGCAGCCTTACCCCTACATTGTAAAGAGGCTATTTCCAGTAGACCCATATGCAAATGTAACAAGGATAATAATGGAACAGGTTGAAAGAGTAAATACGTAAAGAATACAGTAGGAAAGATATATAATGAATACAATAATTAATAAAGAAAAGACTAAAATAATAATAAAAATATAATAATAATAATAATAATAATAATAAAGAGAATAAAATATAATAATAATATTAAAATATCAATTATAATTAATAAAATACATAAAGATAAAGAGTGCCTTTATGAGTAAAATAATAATGTCATATGTAATATTGCAATGTGCTGAATGGCTGCAAAGATATAAACAAATAATTTCTCAATTTTCCAATCGCCTATATATCTAATACCATAACCATTCATATGTCGATCATGTCTCTTTTAAGGCAATGACTTAGTAAGAAGAATTGCAAGATTCTCTTTATTGTGAACTCGTTGTAATCTTGTGTCTATTTGCACCACTATCTCCCTGATTACATGAAACTTATTGAATACATGTTTAGGCTATTGATAAGAACTTGGTTCCTTTGCTTATAAATGGTGCCTTTGATATCATAGTGAAACATTATTGGCTTAATAATGGTAAAATCCACTCTAAGTTTTATGATGAACTTTTTGATCTAAACTATTTCCTTGCCACCTTTGACATTAAAATATACTCCACCTAAATTATAGAATCCAAATTTTTTTTTAGAACTCTCTAACTTATTCCACCACCATTTTGACTGAAGATTCTAGTTTATAGTTTAATCATAATGATAGCATAGGTATATCGGGGA
Source organism: Erythroxylum ulei (assembly GCA_027564395.1). NCBI lineage: Eukaryota > Viridiplantae > Streptophyta > Magnoliopsida > Malpighiales > Erythroxylaceae > Erythroxylum > Erythroxylum ulei. The sequence goes on from JANITX010163847.1 coordinate 6,543, forward strand.
GCTTAACTAAGAGTTCATGGGTATTTACTTGTTAGTTTATAGTTTAATCATAATGATAACATATCATAATATGGGTGATGTGCTATTATTATGTTAGGTCTTAAGATCAATAGGCTAAAGAGTTCAATCTACATCTCATGACTAGACTAATAAGAGATGACGAATTAGCTTCTCACATAAATTTAAAGTTAGAAAAACCACCTTTTAAGTACCTTGGGGGTACCAATTACTACATCCAGACTCACCACCACTTAGAAAAACCATCTTTCAAGTACTTTGGGGTACCAATTACTACATCCAGACTCACCACTTAGAAAAACCATCTTTCAAGTGCCTTGGGGGTACCAATTACTACATCCAGAATCACCACTAAGGACTACTTACCCTCATTTGGTTCAATTCAAAGGAGATTAGGCTGCTAGAATAACAAAAATATATCATTTGTAGGCAGACTCTAGTTAATAACATATATTCTTAATAATGTTCATAGTACTAGACTAATCACTAGGCTTTACCCCGTAACATTATCTAGATTATTAAGAAATCCATAAATAATTTCTTATGGACAAGAGACCCTAGTAATCACCTACACTAAAGTGAGTTGAAAGTATGTTTCTAGTCCTAAAGAAGAAGAACTGGTGAGGTCGGGGTAGGGGGAGGGGAAGCTAGGAATCAATTCAATAAGAGCAATAACATACTTTTACAAAAAGGTTCTATAAACTGTTGGTGGACAAATAATTCCTATGGATTAAATGGGTGCATAACCACTATTTGTAAGGAAGTAACATCTAGAGCATTAGGCCACTTACTAATTCATCTTATACATTTTATCAAATGATGAAGTTAAGAACTCTATTGGAATAAAATTTTGTGCAACTCATTGGTAATGGAAATGAAATCTATTTTTAGTTTGACAATTGCCATAAGTTTAGACCCTTATACATGCTTCCTCTATATCAACAATTCATTTATATTCTCCCCTCTCAAGTAAAGGTCAATGAAATGATTTGTGGGAGTACATGGAATTATAATATAATATGTCTCAATGAAATCATAGAAAATGTGTCTGTTTATAATCCAATCCTAGCAAAAGAGGATTGTACAATATGGAAATGTAAAGAAATAGGGGAATTCATTAACAAATATTATCTCAATCTATTTAGAACACCTCATAACAAGGTAAAGTGATTTAAAAGAGTACATAACCTATATAAAAGCCTTAATGTCATTATTATATTTTAAATGATAATCAAGAACTAGTTACCCACCAAGGATAGAGTTAAAGGTATTAACACAAATAAAATGTGTAATTTGTATAGTTTGGGGCATGAATCATCAAGCTGTTTATTTTTCTCAAGTGTAATCTCCAAATCCATAGAGGAACAAACTCTAGCTTAAAGTGAATTTCACTACCTTAAGCAGAACCTAGAAGGTATTGAAGCGTGGATCAATTTCTGCAGATTTCTAAATAAAGCTTAAAAAAGCATATTTTGCATATCACTAATAAGTTGTCTATACATCTGGTGGGGAGAGAGAGAGAGAGAGAGAGAGCGAGAGAGAGGAATAGAAGAGTCTATAAAGAGAGGCAATAGAATATAAGAAACTTGATATGATAAGTAGGGGGGGAAAGCTAGGAATCAATTCAATAAGAGCAATCAATAACATACTTCTTACAACAAGGATTTGTAAACTCTTGGTTGACAAAAAATTCCTATGGATTAAATGGGCGCATAGCCACTATTTGTAAGGAAGTAACATCTAAAGCATTAAGCCACCTACTAATTCATCTTGTAGATTTTGGCAAATGATGAAGTTAAAGACTCTATTGCAATAAAATGTTGTGCAACTCATTGGTAATGGAAATGAAATCTATTCTTAGTTTGATAACTGGCATAAGTTTAGACCCTTATACATGCTTCCTCTACATCAACAATTCAGGTATATTCTCCCCTCTCAAGTAAAGATCAATGAAATGATCAGTGGGAGTACATGGAATTATAATATAATATGTCTCAACGACAACATAGAAAATGTGTTTGATTGTAATCCAAGCCTAGAAAAGATGACTATACAATATGGAAATGTAAAGAAATAGGGGAATTCATTAACAAATCTTATCTTAATCTATTTAGAACACCTCATAACAAGGTGAAGTGATTTAGAAGAGTATGGAACCAATATAAGAGCCTTAAGGTCATTTTTATATTTTCGATGATAATCAAGACTAGTTACCCACTAAGGATAGAGTTAAAGGTATTAACACAGATAAAATGTGTAATTTGTATAGTTTTGAGCATGAATCATCAAATTATTTATTTCTCTGAATTATAATCTCCAAATGTATGTAGCAACAAGCTCTAGCTTAAAGTGGATTTCACTACCTTAAGGAGAACCTAGACGGTATTGAAGTGTGGATCAACTTCCACATATTTCTAAATGAAGCTTAAAAAAGCCTATTTAGGATATCACTAATAAGTTGCCTATACATATTATGGAGAGAGAGAGAGAGAGAGAGAGAGAGAAATAGAAGAGTCTTTAAGGAGAGTCAATAGGATATAGGCAACTTGATATGATAATTAAGGGCATGGATGGAGCAATGGTCTTAGATTCACACTCAACTTGATATGATAATTAAGGGCATGGATGGAGCAATGGTCTTAGATTCACACTCAACTTGATATGATACTTAAGGGCATGGATGGAGCAATGGTCTTAGATTCACACTTACTCCTCAAAGTTGAAACCACACTTGGGATGATTAGAGGCATGGAACATTTGAAGGACAATAAAGGAAAACTTTAATTACAGCTGAAAGCAACTAATATTACTACTAGTAATATTACTAGTAGTTAATCACACTCCAATTGCTATAATTGAATCTATGTAGAAGGTTCTAAGGAATATTTTTTTTGTAAAAGCAAGATGGTCTCAACCAAGTATGTACTAATGTTTCCTATTTTGAGAAATTATTATAAATAAATTTTTCATGATTTAAAAAAAGCATTAAAGAATTAAAGATAATAAATGATCCAAAATATTTACAAAACTCTCTTATTGGATTAAGAGAAAAATAAGGTAAAAAAACAAAAAATATTCAAATAAGTCAAAAGATATAGGAGGAAAAATAAAAACAAATTCATTAATTAGTAGTCTCATTCTTAACAAAAATGCACATGAATTGATCCTCATATTTGTCTCTACTAACTTTTAGCATTATAATCTCTAATGATTTATATATTTTGCATTACCATTATTTTATTTTATAAATTAAAAATATCATTAAACCTAAGGGATACAAAGTCCATTATATAAAAAACAATAAGTTAACTAGTCATAAAATGCCCAAAAAATAATACAACTAAGTGAAAACAAAAGCTTTAGGATTAACAATTGTAGTGAACAACTATTCTTTGTCCTTGATCATCTGTTTTTAAGGATGGAGGTCAAGGAGAATATATTAGTTGTTAGAGACTGATAGATAACGTTTGTAACAGATAATTTTTTTAGAAATTAATTTTTTTTGTAAATACGAAGCCATAAACAAGCTCAATTATATAGTACAAAGGCTATTACATAAAAAAACTAGAAATCAAAAGAATAGGAATTGTGAGGCCTTAAGTCCTTGACCTATCTTTATAAAGATCCAATGCTAATAACAAGTATTAAGTATTCAATTTAAGCTTGATCCAGGAACTGAATTTAAGTTGTTTATTTCTTGTAAGGGAGATTTACCTAATCAAAGTGAGCACATTAATGTTTAGTGATTAAATTTCGATTAATGTGCTGTAAAAATGCCTAGAATTCCCCTCAACCTATATTTTTTATACAAAGTAGCTAAATGCAACCATGAAAAATGAAAGATCATCCTTGGAAAATGACTTAATCTTAGAGATTCGGTTAATTATTCTCTCCCAATCTGTAGATCCATAGTTGACTTCCCATATTTATTGTATGCAATCCCAAATGTCTTTGATAAAGTGAAAGTTCAAGTAGATGTGGGATATTGTTTCGTGATATCTATGACAAAAGCAACAATTAGACGTTCCATGCAATCTATCTTTAGTGTTTAATCTCTAAAGTGTGGCTAGTTAAAGAATGAAGGATACATTAGGGATTTGGTATCCATTCTAAACAAGCTTATAGTAGCTTACTCTAATAATAGTAAAACTGAACAATTGGTAGGTGGAATGACTTATTGGAGAAAGAGCCTAAGGGTTGTTGTAACCAAATTAGTTTGTCAAATAATCTAAAACAAGGTTTACATAGAGGAAGGTAGCTCCTCAAAGTAGAATTCACCCTACCACGGCAGAACCAATCATTACCTAGGCTGATATCATTCACCTTCGCATTTTTAGGGAAAGAGTGATTGATGTTTAAGTAGGAGGGATATAAAGATAAAGGATCTGCCTCACTCTAGTTGTTAAATTAAAGGGATGAGTCTTTCTTTGTCAATACAAGTTCTAATATGATATTAGAGAGAGCTTGTAAGTTTAAATATTTGAAAAAGGGATTATGACGTATCATAGCGAGCCTTAAAAACCTATAAGTTCCTATGTTTTAAGTAGTACATAGATCCATTTAATCTACAAGGAGCTAGGTTCTTTCAAAATTCTCTATAATTTCTTAGCCAATAAGGTTTTGTTGGCCATTGAGAGTAGAGAAATACCCACCCCTCCTTGGTTTTTAGGAAGACAAAGAATGTACCAGCTTGCCTTAGAGGAGTTTAGCCTAGAGCTATTCCTAAACAAAATGAAGTTTTTCTTAGCAAATTCTCTATATCTTTTATCATATTTTTTGGTAAAGTCAAATGTGAAATCCAGTAAGTTTTCATGCTACTTAGTACTAAAATTACAAGTTAGATTTTGCTAATATAAGAAAGCTTCTTATTGCACTATGAATAATTCTTTATCTCACCATGTTATAGAGTGGGGGCAATCAATATAGCTTAGTATTTTAAAAGAGATTGGTAATCCCAAAGAGGTAATAAAGAGGGTTCAATACCTAATCCAATGATAGAATATAGTTTAGAGGATAGGTGAGATGTATAAGAAGATATTAATAAAAAATGTTGTGACTATTATTACTTAAGTCTGATAGCTCCTTAAATGTATTTAAGTTTTACATTAGGGAGGAGACTAAGTTGGTATGAGTTTTAGTAAATATAAACAAGACATTAGAGATTGAAAATTTTGAGAGATTTACACTTACTATGAAAGGAGAATTCACCATTATTTTAATAATATATAGGAGTAACCTAGTGAGATATATAGTGCAAACAGATAAAAGGAAGGGGATCCCCTTATCTTATGCCCCTGTTCCCTTTAAATAAAGAAGAAGATTCCTCATCACTAAGAATGATGAACGTTGAGGTAGTAATGCATTCTTTAATCTAAACTATGAAGGCTAGGGGAAACCAAAGTCCTATAAAGTTGCTAAGATAATGTCCTAGTGCACCTTATCAAATGATTTATTAAAGTCTATTTTAATTGTGCAATTAGAGCCTATATCTTTAGCTTGATACTTGATGAGCTCCTATATCGGTATTAGGTTATCACTTATATATCTATCTAAATTAAAAATATCTTGGCTGAGATTGATGATAGAGGTTTAAATGAATTTCAATCTTGACATTAACATCTTAGAGTTTAATTTGTAAAGCATATTGTAGAGTTTGCTTCGTTCAAGTCAGATGCTGCTAGTTTCACGTTGTTCACGTACAGGTATTGCGCTAGTGGTTGGTTATCGTCCGTCACACAAAGGTGGTTGATGGTTAGGCAATATTCCGGCTAGCTTTATGCAAGGCATATTTCAAATGACCAGTGTCTTTCTTAAGCATCGTTGTAAAGGGAGGTATTCTTCTTCTTTTTTTTTCTCTCCTATCGTGCATCATTGCTGCATGTTTCTGGATGATTTAGTGCACAGAGGTGGGTTTTGGTTATGCCATATTACGGCTTGCTTTATGCAAGACATATTTCAGACGACCAGTGTCTTTCTTAAGCATTGTTGTAAAGGGAGGTATTCTTCTCCTTTTTTTTTCCTCTCCTATCAGGTGTTTTGAGTTCTCATCTATGTGGCTATCTTTATGCTGCTTTTTGCCATGTTTTATGATAGAAAGTGGTTTGGATTTAGTGTTAGCTACATGAAATAGGTGGGTTGATGTTCTTATCCTCTTTCAGTAGTTCTTTTCTTTTATGATACCATTGACGTTTTAGCTGCTACTTTGGTACCGTTTGTTTTCTGTAATTGTTTCCTGGCTGATCCAAAACTTGCTTGGCACTAATAAGTGTTTTTTTTTTGTGCGTGTAGCATCACTGAGTTTTAGTTCATTAAGATTAGGGTTAAAGGAATTCTTTCTTGTTATCATAAATTGTATCAATTTTGGTACTTAATATCTAGTTTATTAAGATCTAAGAATCGCCAAAGGGAGTTTCTTACTTTGCCCAGAGGCCGTTAGGAAGGATTTTTCTGGTTTTGTTCTTCTGGGTTTTTCATACTGATCCGTCCGTTAGAGATACATGGTCAGCTTACAGGGATAAAGATCCTCGTATCCATGGCATCAAAACTCAGATTCGTCCACAGACGCTAACCTTACCCTCGTTCTGACAAAGACGCGGCAATCCATGTAGTGCCTTTTTCCAATATTTGATGTGCCCCTTCTTTCTCTGTCTTTAATAACACCACCGTTCACTTCTTACAAACTCTTTTGTCATATCAAATCTACTGGTATCAACTCGTCGGTTGGCTTTGTTGTAGGGTACTCAATAGTTAGGCTTCAGTGTGTTGTACGTTTGTGGGATTGAGCAAGCCCAAGCCTTGAACATTGTACTAGTTCTATTGCTATTAGTATCCTACTTATTATTATTATTAGTATTATTTATTATTTATTTATTATATATTATATATTTTATTTATTTATTTTTAGTATAAATTTTATCTATTATTCTTACATTAATATCTCTGTGGAGGGGTCTATTAGATTCAAGTTTTTTAGGGAGTTCTTAGGATAGTACTTACAGGAAACGTTATCAGCATGGGTTTGGTGGGATGCCTTGAGATCGAGCAAATCGATTCGGTGTAAACGGGTCGGTATGTACACTGTGTAAAAATAAAGGCACTTAGAACGTGGGGACTATAAAACCCGTGTTAGGGGTTAGAAAATTTAGAAATTTACAATACATCATATGCTTTGCATAATTGAGTATTCGGTACTATATGCATATGAATTTTGACTTATACAAATAATTGTACATGCATTCATTGACATTTCCGGGTAAATTTTATAA
>JANITX010163864.1:0-13822 GCA_027564395.1 Erythroxylum ulei
TTACAAGTTGACATTAATTGCATTATAAATTTTTCTAAGGACAATTGATACTGCAAATTGTTATTTTATATTGTAGGAGACAAAGGAGTCAAAAGAAGTCAAATGAGTCAACAGGACGTGAGCTCTAGAATGCACGCCGCGTCGTAAACTAATTATCTCGCCACAGCGTACCGTCACGGAAGATCTCACCGTGGCGTAGATTAATTATTCCGCCGCAGTGAGTGATCCAGAAAGTGCACGCCACGACGATAAGGGTATCCGGACTTAATTTGAAAAATCCTCACACTAATTCAACCCGACCCGCGACCCAACCTATAAAAACCTTGCCAAATTAGGTTAAAAGAGATCGACATTCGACAGAGGAGAAGATGGCATCTATCTGGATCGACATTTGACACCATCGCCTCCTCTCATTCGCGACCATCACCCATATCTCCATTCAGTTCATTACCACTACACCACCGGTCACTATTACTACCATGGGTAACATCGGAGCTTCAGTAGTCATGAAGGGTTCCGAAGTTATGCACGACTAGGTCTTCATTCCCTCTTGAAAATGCAACAACGGCTTGAGTTCACCGGGCTTCAAAAGGGAGTAAATTTACATTTTCAAGTTTTCTGAGTTAGGGTTTACGGTAGTGTAGTTAAATTAGCTTGATTATAGTTTAATGAAGTGTTGAACAATGTTTTGTGTATGGATTTGGTTATATGTAGAACCTTGGTGCTTAATATATGAAGTTTCATATATGTCATTTTGGTAAATAATGTTAATCCTCTGTTATCTGCCTAGTTGTGTTTGATATTGAGATTATTCTTGACCCAATTTGACACTTGCATTAACTTGTCCATTACACACACTAAGATGTTTTTAACAAGGTTTTAAGAAATTTAGTTCATTGATTAAAATCTTGGACTTAAAGAGTTCTTTAAGGTTTGCTAATCGGAACCTTAGTGAATTTCACTCCCTGGAAATTTGTTTTGAACCATGATAGCCTAAGCTTGTTTTCAAGAGGACTTTATCATACTCGATTATTGTTTGAATTTTTAAACTTTCAACTTCCCAAAAATCCAAAAATACTTTTTATACATCTCTTCTCTAATTTAGTTAAATTTCCTTAATTCATACCAACGATCCAAACCCCCCTTTTATCAACTTTATTGCATTTTTGACAATTAGGCTAGCTTAAACCTTTTTCGTTAGGTTCCAATTAAGTGAGAAGACTCGGGGTTGCATCCTATATTGCAATCCTTGGAATTTAAATTTTTGACTAGGTTTCCAAGGGACTGATCTTAAGATCGAACGATGGCACCGATCACAAGGCCAATATGAAAAATAGGACTTTTTTGGACACACCATATCTTGCAGTCATCAATGAAAGATGGGAAATGAAACTTTCTTTAATGCTATTTGTAGCTGGGACCTTTCTGAATCCTAGTGTCTATTTCAGACTAGATTTTATAAAGAAAGATGAAGTTAATAGGGGAATGCTATTAACTATTATAACAATTATTGGTAATGACATGATACAAGATTCCTGAGCTTACAAATGGAGCTTTATAAGCAATCTTCTTTAGATTTTGGGATGCCAGTTGCTATTAAAAAAATAAAACTTTTTCCAAGTACTAGCTTTTCCCCCCTTTCTACTTGTTGAAAATTAATTATCACTTTATTTTGTTTATAATGCTACTTTTGTTGTCTTACGACTTATAGTTTCTTGGTGGGATCAATTAGGTATTTTAGAATTGTAAAGGTTTGCAATTCAAATTTTAAGTCAATGTGTGAGTGTAACATGCTGTGAAAGGAGCTAGAGCATATTTGAATTCATCCATTCCAAGAAAAGGAATTGATTGAGCATAAGAGATTGAATGAATTGGTCTTCGTTTGTTACAATTTAAAGCTTTGGGAAAAGTATGTTATAATTTCTTATAATTTTTTAATAATTAAATTTTATTGTTTACTAGGAATTTTAATAGTATAAGTAGTTCAATAGATCCCATATGCATTGATAATATTGATCTTTTGGCAGATTGGGTTTCTGAGGAACTAGGTTTGGTAGATGTGAATGACTTGGAAGATAATCTTGGATAAGAAAGCATTGACATGTCATTTGGTGCATTAATTTGAATGATGATAATAATGAGGCTCCTCTCAATGATGAAGATTTCGTACCAAATGATAATTGGGCTCAGTACAATTATAATAAGTATCCTCCCGTAGACGATTGAATGAAGTTCCAGGTTTCTGTTTCTCTTCTTTTAATTTTTCTTATATTTGATGTATATGTTAAATTATATATATGCAATGTAATTGTAAATGTTTTTGTTTTAGCTTGCATTTCTACTTGGTTGTTTCCTCATCAGAAACTCTTTTCATAAATTGTGATAGTTTTTATTTGATGTTTTGATGTAATTATTATTTATTATAAGATAACATTGCAATATTTTAAATACTTTGAATTGTTCTTAATTTTATATTTGTATAATAATTTTCTTTTTTTCATATTAATTGTGATTATCATTTATATGTGAAATATCTGAAAATTATTGTTATTTCTTATTAATTATGGTTATTATTTATTATTATGAATTTTGGAGACATGGTTAATGTAAAATTATAAAGTACACAGTACAATATACTAATGTACTATTTTATAATTTTTGAAAAATTCAGGGACTATTTCATAAATTTAAAAAATCACCAAAATGGTATTCAGTATTGACCGGTACCAGTACAGTGCCGTAATAGATCTCAACCTTGTCCCATTGTCGATATGATACTCATAACATTTTTTGGTAAGGATGTTATTTTTATAATTAATAATAAAGTGGAAAAGGAATAATGCTCAATTATTAAGTGTAATTAGGTTGGAAATTTTATTAAATTATTCTAATTGATTTTTGTAAATTCTAAGTCCGAACGTTTGATTAAGGAGTAATTTGGACTATCAATTAGTTAAGTCTAAAATTGAGGTAAGGATAACTTTAGAATGTACTCTTAAAATAATGTATCATTTTGTTATTAATAAATTATTTTTAGTGAATGATATTTTGAATTAATCATCAATTAAATTAACAATTAATAGTTACATATGTGAATTATGTTTATTTTATTTCACAAATAATTAATGAAGCACAAGGTGCTTCGCTTTTAAATTTTGTTAGGTATATTGAGGTATAATGCTTGTTAATTTGGTGAAAATGTGTTATTAAATAGAGACTGTATAATAATATATTATTAATAACTGCTAAAAATCGAGAATCGGTGGCTTGCTTAGGATAGTCTACATTCGATGGTCATAGATTGTTAGGTTGTTTAGAGATAAGCGAGCGATGACAAGGTATCTATTCGTGGAGCAGATATCGGGGCATCATAGGATATTTAGTAATTTCATAATGTCACTGTACCATTATTACACCATTTGTGTCTCCTATCTGTGGTTGTTGTCAGCGTGAGTATCCCTTGATATAATTATTTATTCACTTGTCGTTGTTTCTGCTTATGTAACTAAATTTAAGGATGAGAAAACTACTACTTTTTAGGTATATTAATTGAACTCAATAGCATGCACCAGTCATGACAATACGGAGATTAAAATACTTGATATATTTACATGACAAAATAAAGATGACAAAATTGCTACAATTTTGTTGTGCATTGCACCAGTCATGTTAATCAATTAAGATCCTTGATATATGTAAATGACGTAACAACGCAAATTATCCTGACTTCTTCGTTATTCCTGTTAGGTTTATTAATGGTTTTGATGATGACCATATAATATTTCAAAATTCAAATTTGATTTATTTCCTTTTGAAAGTAATGATGAAATTCTTAAGAGAATATAAAATCATAGGATAAATGCTTCCTTTCTTATAGGAAATTTCTTTATAAACTTATGCTATTTATTTTACAAAATCTGGAAGGATCTTGCTAATCATATATTTCGTCAGTTAGCTCCAAATTTATCTTAACGGTTGATTATTGCAAGATTCTAGCAAAGATAATATTGAAGATTCAAAGTCAACTCAAGGTAGAAATAAAGCAACGACAAGTTGAAAAAATGCCTATTTAAAGAAGAGCCATTGTATTTTGCAAATAGGGGGACATATGCTAAAATCTTTGAAATACTTCAAAAGCATCATTATTCCCAAAATTAATATCTTGATCAAAATCTCTTGTGCCTTAGAAAGTGACAATTCTTTTTTTGAGAGAGCATTGAAGCTCATATAGAGAAAATTACTTCTTCATTTGTTAAGACCTTGTAAAGGCTACCAAAATACTACTACTATGAAAGGTTGGAGAACCTTGGAAAATATGTACTCGTGAGCATAAAGTGGTTCGTTAAATTACTTCTTGGATTTTGATAATGAAACACTCAAGTTGGATACTTGGGGACTAAACGTAGGCTTGAGTTGTAAACTGAATTAATATAAATAGACTATGTAGTTCTCTCTCTTCTCTTAACTTTTTTACTTCCATATTATATTGTGTGTGTGTTCATTTCAGTAAGAGGCTCCTTCACTGTTATAGTAGGCTGCTTATGTTTTCAACTTGCTAAAGGTTCCTTTCATTTTAACAGGTGCCTTCTATTTTAAATTGTCTTAACTAGATTTATCCTTTAGTAGGCTCTTGTCATTTAACAAGCTTCTATCACTTTGTAGGCTCTTATTGTTGTTTTAAACTTCGATAGGCCCCTATCATTTTATTCAAGTTAAAAGTATCTCTTGCGTGTGTTTTCTTTATTAGGTCCACTAAATTTTTTGCATATGTATCGAATACCTTGAATTTAGGTATGAAGTTGAAGCATGAGCCTTTGTAATGGGTGGACTATTTTGGCATGCATTCAAATAATGTTTTTGATCCTGAAGGACACACTTTCTTATGTACCTTAATTGTTTTCATTAGCATTTGTCATATAGGATTATCTATTTCATCATCTTGATTTAAAATTTATTTGTTTTAGTCAATCTTGTCTTATGCTTTGATCTATTTTAATTCTTATTTTTCTTAAGGAAATTCTTTTAGACTTAAAATTTTATAATATCCCTTTAATCACGAGCAGATTTCTTGCTAGTATAAGAATGTTTCATTGCCCCTTTAAAAATGATCAATGTTTTACTTTGCCACTTTACATTAAGATGTTATAGGCTCAAACCAAAGACTAGAGTGGGAAGACATTTATAACAAAGATTTTTTGTTAGTCTTAATAGGTTCAAGCTTCTGTCATATGTCCTCCTGTAATTTTTCATTGTTGTTTCATAATTAAGCATGACAATATCTTTAACAAGTATGAGTGTGACTCAAACCAGACCCCTATTTGTTTACATTTCAAGCCAGCTAGTGCTCAGCTCGAAACTGATAGGAAATTTGTAATTTTCTTTTACTGTCTTTTATTTTTGGTAGGTTTTGAAACAAGGAAGGGGTGATTATCTACATACCATGCACAACGAGTTAAAATTCTATATTTTCTTCGTAATTTTGTTTTTGATTCCATAATAAGTCAGTATTGAATCTTATGTTGTAGTCAATATTAGGTTCTAATGCAAATGTTAAACTAGAGGTGGTGGAATCGTCTATCCTTATTTCTGAAATTATATGCAGTTAAGAATCAAAACTCCAGCTTCTAGTTAATTTGCAATCATTAGAATTGTGCCATGACCAAACTACTCATCACAGCTCTACACGTCGTTATCATTGTAAATCATGAACACATCTTTACAATCTAAAAAGGCCTCAATATTCAACTTTCAATGTTTTCATTTTCTTCATTGAAGAATTGAAAGAGCATAATCCCAACATTAAATGTATTAAAAAACTCAGCTATATGACCAATATGTAAGCATCCATTTGATCATTCTATTAAAGTAGCTAGTGAACAAAACATTATATCTACTCGATATCCATAAGAACATTTTCATGATAATATTAGATGAAATTGATTTGCTTTGGAATCAACACTTCCTCTATTCATCAATCATGTTGGGATTTCAAGTGTGAGTGAGAATCCCACATTAGAAAGAGATGGAATTAGTGAGGGGCATATAAATGGAAAGGACCTATGAACTTAATGCCTTAAGGTTTTGGGTTGGAGTGTGGTGTCAAGGCCTATAAGTATGTTCTCTCACTAGGCCCAGGATGTAGATCTCCCATGAAAATGTTCTCCTCAAACCCAACAAGTGGTATCAGAGATGTGGTTAGAGGATCCTTGTGTAAGGAAAATTATTTCTTGTTTGATTTAGGGAGCAATTAGTATGAGAAGAGAATAAGTGAAAACAATGCTTCCAAATTTCATATTCCCTTGTTTAATAGGAAAATAAACTTTTGGGTGTGGAAGAGTACTAATGAGGAGTTATTGGTACAATAAGATTTACATGAGGTTTTGGAAGCGAACAAGTCAGCGAGTTTAAATGACGCCAAGTGAGCATCGATGAAGAAGAAGGTTATTAATACGATTTGATTTGTTATAGCTTTGAAGATCAAGTACAACTACTTGAGTGAGACGGATCCAAAAGATTTGATGGATAAGCTCTAAAGTGTGTATGCCTCTAAATCATTGACTAACATCTTATGCTTGAAATAGGAGTTGTAACAATTGAGGATGGAGGAGTGTACAACCTTGTAGGATCACATTAATTTGTTCAACCAACTAATGGCCCAGTTAAAAATGCAAATGAGAAAAATACCAATCAAGAACAAGCTCTCTTATTGTTGGATTCACTACCCAAGTCCTACCGACCCATTATCATGTTGCTTGCTGATAGGGAGAAAATTATGCTAAGTCAGGTAAAGATTGGAGAGAGGTCGGGTCAGGGGGAAAAATATTGGAGAATTTGGGCAAGATTGGGTTTTTGAAGACACGTGATGATCTATAGTCGACTGGTACCAAATTAGTTGACTAATATCAATAAGAGTTTGGGGAAAGTCAGGTATTGTGATCGACTGACATGACAATAGTCGATTGGTCGATGACTATTAGTCGACTAAGCCTATAATAATCGATTAGAAGCTCTTGGTCTTTCTTCTTCCAACATCCCAACTTTCACAATTCATAACTTTTGACCCAGAACTTCAAAATTTTCAAATTTGATATCAATGGAAAGCTAAAAGAAGGCTCTAAAACTTTCATTAAGACAAATTTGGCTAATTCTATCTAGATCAACACAGTTTTTCCGTTGAGTTTCTACACACCATCCCTACACCTAGGAAGGTTTACTAAACACAATATTTCCTCATAATCAACCGCTGCCCAATACCTTTCGATTCTCTTGAATTTCACTCCAACCAATTCATTCCATACACCCTTCCAATCTCCAACATGTTATACCAAAACAACAACCAATTGCAATCTCAACAAGGAAAAATAGGCACATACACATTCCTCTTCCATAAAAATCATACACAACCTATAAAGTAACACAACCATACACAAAAGGAAAATCCTTGCATTCTCATTCTCATTCTCATTTCTAACCAAAATGAATGTTCATATATAGCTTTAATTACATACCAACACGTCCATCACTAATTTAACACAAGATACAAAATACATGAGATGCTCAATGTTTGATATGCTTATAAACCTATCCAAAAGTCTAGCCACTAACTTAGTACAAAGTATCTAATGCCTTGGAGTTTCCGATGCCTTGCAAGGTTCACGCTCGTCTTGTTTCGCACCTGAGGGGGGGAAAAGTGGGGTGAGCTACACGGCTCAGTGGCTAATACATTTATAGCAATCAGTAATGGACCACACAAACAATCATAAATACACATGTATCAAGCAAACTCAATTCATTCGCAAATTCATCACACAATTCATAATTAACCGGAAGTTATCAGATGAAGCATATCATGAAATCTTCTATCAAGCATAGCACTTTATTATGCATCATACTCAACAAAGTCATAATGAAATGCACAACAAATGGCTCGAGAATTCCGTGAAACAAAACGGTTTACACCGTGAACAAAACGAGTCCGATTTCTCAGGATCTCGTGGCCTCAAGCGGGCAACCAGGAAAAGGCTATAGGTCAACGTGCACGTGACTAACGAAACAGGTTTCTCTCTTGCCCAATCACAAAAAATCTATGCTCAAATTATTCAATCGCAAATTTGCATTCTCATGTTTCTTTTAGTTTATCAAATTCTCATATTTTTATACTTTTCATTCATTTCAAAGAAAACATGTCATATTTCATCATGCATTTTCAAATATTCACCACAATTCAACATTTATGCAATTTAAAGCAATCACACACACAAATAGGGCATTGCCCATCACATAATAACCATAAACATATTACCCACCTAATTTGTTGAAAATCCAAGCTCAAGATTGCCCTTCCTCTCTCTCTTGAGTAAGGTTTTCTTGATTCCCTTCAATTAAAGCAATTTCTATTTAATCTATACATTCAAAAGAAAGTTCATAAAATTCAAGAATCAAAGAATGCTAAAATTGAATTTAAACCTAACCTACCCATAGCCCATCTAGGCTAGAGAAACCAAAGCCCTAACTTAGAAATCCAAAATCAATTTGATTTCAACTTCCTCTTCTTTCTTCCATCATTTCCAACACAAACCCTAGCTTCTATTTAATCCCCTTTTTGAACCTAGCATAAGAAAGATGAAAACTTATCTCCAACAAGTTGATTTCCTCTTCTTTTTCTTCTTCTTTCTTCTTCCTTTCAAGTTCCTACGATCTTGTTCTTTTCTCTTCCCCTTTTTCACGTTTTTTTCTCCTTTCCTTTTAGTCTACGACACCTCTCCTTCTTCTTCTAATTCAAACAAACTTTTAACTCCTTTTCTTCCAATTATGCCCCTCCTTAGTCTTGTTCTCCCAATTTTGCGCTTCTTTTGTCTTTTGTGGCTCTACTCCTTTAAGCCGCTTAACTCCTGAAGCTAATTCAATTCTAACACTTCATTCTAATCTTTAATTTCAACTTTCAATACCCCATTCATACATGCAAATTTAATGACTCAACTCTAAAAATAATAAAACAATTAAATCAAAATAAAGAATAAATAAATAAATAAAAAATTCGGGGCCCAACATTTAGTCTTAAAGACCTATTTACACCCAACAGTTTTACAGCCACTGTGTAATTCCACCAAATCCCAAACGCCATTTATATTTATAGAAGCCAGCTCATCTTCCATGGCTGCCAACCATTGTGAACTATGAGGACCAGAAATGGCATCCTAAAAAGAAATTAGATCTGAGTCTTCAACTAGATTGAGTTCATGCTCCTCTAAGTAAATGTAATAGTCTCAGAATTTAGAAGACTCAGTGGATTTAGGAATCCTTTCGGATCTCCTAGGTGGAACTACAACCACATCTGGGACTTGAGTATCAATTCCAACCTATTGAGGAATA
The DNA here is from genome assembly GCA_027564395.1 of Erythroxylum ulei. Taxonomy (NCBI): domain Eukaryota; kingdom Viridiplantae; phylum Streptophyta; class Magnoliopsida; order Malpighiales; family Erythroxylaceae; genus Erythroxylum; species Erythroxylum ulei. Next base: position 9,373 of record JANITX010163864.1, read on the forward strand.
TCAACATCATTTCCTGGATCAACCACATCATCATGAATCAAAGGAGACTGAATTGCCTCAGGATGAAAACAACAGGTGTAGGAACAACAACACGGTCCTCTCTGAAATCAACAACATGAGACTCATGTCCTTCATTATATTCCATGTCCCCTTCAAAATATAGAGCCTGATCTGATTCAATAACTTTAGTAGTGTGATTGGGACAATCGAATCTTGACCCTCTTGAGCTAGTAAAATAAACAATAAAGTAACCTGAAATAGTTCTAGGATCAAGCTTCTTCAGCTGAGGATTGTAAGTCCTTACCTTCGCCTTACAGCCCCAAACACGGAAATGCTTCAAATTGGGCTTCTTTCCTGATCTAAGCTCAAATGGAGTCTTTGGTACAGATTTACTAGGCACATGATTGAGAACATAAACAGCAGTCCTCAAAGTGTCTCCCCACAAGAACTCTAGTAAGGTGGAGTGACTAAGCATGCACCTAACCATCTCCATAAGAGTATGATTTTATCTCTCTGCAATCCCATTTTGTTGAGGAGTGCCAGGCATGGTATATTATGCTTCAATTCCACAATCCTGCAAGTATCTGGTAAAAGGGACAGGGTTTCTACCAGTTTCATCATACCGATCATAATACTCACCACCTCTATCAGATCTTACACATTTAATCTGCTTTCTAAGTTGCAATTCAATAACATTTTTTAGTGACTTAAAAGGATCCAAGGATTCAGATTTCTCACGCAACAATTCAATCTAACCATGCCGAGAAAAATCATCAATAAAGGTGATGAAGTACCTGTAGCCTCCCATGGAAATTGGAGTAACGGGTCCACAGATGTCTGTGTGAATTATCTGTAATGGTTCCTCCATCCTAGTCATTTTCACCTTTCTTACTTTAGTTGTAAACTTTCTTTTTATGCAATCAACACAAGTGTCAAAATAAGAAAAGTCCAGATCATGTAAAATAGTTTCCTTAATCAACCTCTCCAATTTCTCCTTAGAGATATGTCCTAACCGTTTATGCCACAACATAGAAGATTTTTCAGTAACTCTCCTACGTTTCTTTCCAACAACATCATTAACATCATCATATGGTCGATCAAAATGAGAAGAATTAGCAATTAGCATAAACAATCCATCACACATAGTTGCAGAACCAATAACAGTAGAATCATAGTACAAAACAACACCATTATTTATTATATGGAAAATATATCCACAACTATGTAAAACAAAAACAGAAATTAAATTCCTTCTCATAGAAGGCACATAAACAGTGTCTTTCAAAAGCAAATCATATCCGCTACTCAACTTCAAGGAAACTACTCCTATGTGCTCAACATTAACATTAAATCCTTCTCCTAGTTGCACCATCAACTCCCCTTTATTTGGCCTCCTCCTGCTTTTGAACTCCTTTCTTCTTTGCCAACCAATTTTTAAACTTCACACAGTCACGTTGCCTATGCCCATGTTCTTGACAAAAGTTGCAGTTTCCATTAAAAACATGCTTAGGCTTAGCACCAGAACTCTCACCAGGCCCAAAAGGTAATGCAGGTTTATTATTCCCCTTCTTCTTAAATTGAGGCTTACCTTGTTTGTTTCAATAAAATTTCTTCTTGTCACCACTCTTGTGAGAAGTGTGATGAATACTGTGGGACTTTCCCTTCTTCATAGTATGCTCCTCTTGAATAAGAATGGAAATCAATTCATCAATGCCCCATTCATCTTTTTGAGCATGATAAGTAGTCCTGAGAACATCAAACTCAAATGGAAGAGATTTAAACATCTATCATATCAGATAATCCTCTCCCAGCACAACTTTCATGGCCTTCAACTTGTTATCCCAATTAACAAGCTTCATGAAATACTCACAAACACCACCTACACCATCATAATTGATCTTAGGCAGTAAAGACAAGTAATTATACCTTTCAGTCTTGTCAAACTTCTGGAATTTTTCACCAACAACTTTGAGATAATTTTTGGCATTATCAGTTTTTATGATGCTCTGTTTAATAGTCTTCTCCATTGTGTACTTGATGGTTATCAAACAGGCCTTGCTAGAACTAACCCACTTATCATATTTAGCTTTATCTGCGGCGGAAGTCTCAATAGTAGGTTGTGCAGGCTCATCCTTAAGGAGAGCAACATCAATATTAGAAATCGCCAAAAAAGATTCAAGGATTTAAGTCAATCCTCATAATTGGTCCCATTTAGCTTAATCAAAGAATTCAAAGTTGGAAATTGATACAATGCAGGGAGATTTAGCAAATGTATCAATAATTAGCAAAATTGGACAGACAACACAGCTGGGTTCTCACGCAATTACAATCCTGCCTAAGGGTCCCAAATTACAACACAGATCACCAGAATATTAAATTATGCCCTAAAGCTATTATCGATAGGATACTAAAAACTTAAAGACATAATTTAATGAATTAAACAAAGCTTTTTTCTAATACAAAGGAAACTAACACACAATTAAACTAAATCGCGCAAAACACGGCGGTACTCGATACCCTACCTGTCCCTTTGGATGAGATCCAGGACAACTATAGGTGGTTCTCTAAGACTATGGATGCCTGGACTATTCCTGACTGCAGTTGTTGCCAGTTGATCCGCACACTTGTTATCCTCTCGATGAATGTGATGAATGCGCACCTCCCAATCACGCTGGAGTAAACCTTGTAAACCTGCCAAAAGAAAATAATTAATATCAGTCTCTGAAATGGGGGCAGAAAGCAAGTTGATGACTTCCAGGGCATTTGATTCCAAGATGACTCGTCGGTACCCAGAGGTCCAGGCTAAATTAAGGCCCGAAAGAACACCCCAAAGTTCTGCCAAAATGGATAAGCCTCTTCCAATGTGTTGAAGGAAACCGCCACACCACTGGTCCCTACTATTGCGAATGAAACCCCAGCGGTGGCTATGTCCGAGCGCGGATTAAAGGAGCCGTCCATATTGAGTTTGACCCAGTTCTTGGGGGGAACAGTCCAGCCAACTCGGCGACCCAACGGGAGGCCCAAGCTTGGAGGAACACATCATTCTATAGCTTGGACTCGTTCAATCCACTCAACGTACGCTGTAACTGCTTTCGTGCTGTCTACTGGCTAAACAAACTCCTCATCGAAAATACTTTTGTTTCTCCATGTCCAAAGCATCCAGTAGGCCAAAAGCAGTACCCAGTCTTTGGACAGATCAAAGGAATGTTTGAGAAGACTGGATCACACCCAAATATCCACTGGTTGCTGGAAAAACTCAGCATCAATCGCCTCAGGGGGAAATTGGCTCCAAAAAACCTTCACGCGCAGACAGTCCTAAAGGACATGTAAGATAAACTCTTCCTGACTGTACGTAGGGTAGTTGCTATCAGACGCTATGTGTCGCGTTACCCGTTGGTGGTTCGTAAGGAGTTTGTTCCATGCCAAGAGTCAAAGAAACGCACAGATCCGTTGAGGTTTCGGCCATTTCCAAATTAATTTCCAGGGATCGGTAGTGTTAGTCGAGGTGCTCTTGTCAATAGTCTCGTAGGCAGACACGACTGTAAACCGTCCAATGCCAGTGTAACGCCAGCGAACGGAGTCTTCGGCGAGAAGAGTAGGGATGGGGTTTATCGCTGCGATATCCATGTAAATAGTGGCTGGAAGGTACTGTTGAAAGGAATCCCACTTCCAGTTGTCGTCCCTGTTTCACATATCCGCTACTTTAGCGTACAGGGTGCCCTTCGGAATGGGAGCAGTCGCCACTAACCATAACGGCCCCCGATTGTTCACCCAATTATCTAACCAAAAGTAGAGGCGATTTCTATTCCCTAGAGTCCAGGTTGTTCCTTGATGCACATAGGGCCAAACGGCTGCCAAACCATTCCAGAAGACTGAAGCTCCTTTTCGAGAAATCGTGGGTGGGAGATGGTCAGGTTCCAGCCGGTACTTACTTCGGAGGACTCGGGCCCATAAGGTTATGGGATGTTTGAGCAGCGGCCAACCCATTTTGGTTAAAAGGGCATCATTGAGTGTCCGAATGCGCTTAATGCCGAGATCCCCAAAAGCTTTCGGTTGGCAAACTGTCTCCCACTTGACAAGGGGTAGTTTCCTTTGTTCTCCCGTTGAACCCCAAATAAAACTCCTCATAATTTTTTCCAGTTCGTCACAAATATGACGTGGGATGCGCACAGTTTGCATAGTGAAGACTGGGATGGCTAAGATCATTGATTGGGTGAGAGTGACTCGGCCGGCGAGCGATAGCTGCCGAGTGCGTCACCTGGTAAGCTTCTTCTAAGCGTGATCTAGAAGGTGCTGATAGGTATTGCGACGGGTCCGCTCATTCAGTAAGGCCCTGTTTGGTTGGATGTTAATTAATGGAATGGAATGTAATGGAATGGAAGGGAATGGAATGGTTTATAATGGAATGGAATGTAATATAGTAAAAAGTTGTTTGGGAAGGATGGAAGGG
>JANITX010163870.1:0-13821 GCA_027564395.1 Erythroxylum ulei
CTTGTTCATGGTTTTATTATCCTTATACCATATCATGTATGGATTGACATGTTGATTTGGATATGTTGCTTCCGCTATAAAATGATTTCTTAAAAGTTTTGAAATATACCGTTTCTCCAAATAATGCATGCTTTCCTTTTCCGATCCAACAGATAAGTACCCATATACCCATCAAATATAATTTATAGGTGTAGTAATTATGTGGCCTATCTTCACCACTTTTGAAATTTTATTCTTTTTTGGATGAATTTATGAAACGAAATCATAGTAGTGTTGCATTGAAGATAGTAATTTAATATTTGTATGATGATATTGTAATAGGATAAAGAAATATAGGTAGAAATAAAGTATATGTAGCTTTAGTTGGGTATGCACCTGGTATACATTTGATATGGGAAGAGTGTCAAGGTGTTTTTAATGGATTCAAAGGTGCTATTTGTTATTCTTTTGATAGTGTAGCAAAAGTTGGAAGGATAAATTCTCAATATTATGAAGAGAAAGCATTATGTTCAACGGTAAAATAATTGTAATATATATTATTTGATATATGCAATAATTTAATTGGATTCAAATATACTTAATATTGATAATTGTATATATAATTCAGATTTTGAATATTGATTATCACAATTGTAATGATTTGATGAAGTTACGTATTTCAAATGCTAAGCCTATCATTGGTCAACATTTTTATGAATACATTAACTCGAAAGTTAGTATTTCAATTATTGTTTGTAACAATGCCAATCATTTAAACTAATGTTAATCAATATTCAAATTGAAGGTCTCTTGTTGGTATTTGGTATTTGTGGAAGACATGAAAGTTTGTTTTTATGAGAAAAAATGTCAAACAAGTTTTGTAGGTTAGGGTAAAGAGTCTTGTTCAAAAAATGTATTTTTTTAATGTACAAAGTAAGTATGTGTAAAAACTTATATTCATAATGAAAATTTGTCATAAGTCCTAATATTTTCGTTTATATCTTTATTTTTTAGGTCCCATGTGATTTCATAGCTTGGTCATCAGATCTAAGTATAAAAAAATGGAGACATTGTAATAGTTAGAAGATCAAATGTAACTATTAGGTTTATTGGGACTCTTTTGTCTTTTATTCAATCACCTACCACTTTAATATTTAGTTATAAGCTTTTCATGTTGTTAAGGAAAAGTTATGAAGGAAAAGCTAAGTGCATAAAGTAATTATGTTATGGCTACTCATACTTCTATTTTAGATGGTTGCAATTTTATGAATATAACACTTCAGAGTTCATTATCTTTTGTTGTTAAATAATTTTGACCACATATATGCTCAGTAGTCATATATTAGTTATTAAATTATAGAAAGCAAAGGAGTACTTACTGCATATGATATGTTCTTAAGGGGAGGATAAAGAAAAACACCCTCATTTAGTAAGTTAAAAACTGGATATAAGTGTTGAACCTAAATTTAAATTCCAAAGAACTAAAAAGAATATATTCAAAAGTTTCATATTTGAATCACACATAGTTTTATAATGTTTGTATATGTAAATGATAACATGTTTGGAGCACTATTCTCATCGAAATAGCCTTATCCAAAAAACGAGGCTAAAGAACCTAGGATGAAGTTCCTAGTGAGTTTAGAAGAAGATAGTCTTCCACCACTACTATTATTGATGCCATTTTCACTTCTTGTAGGACCCAATCCAATTTGAAACACAGTAGGAGTTGTTGTAGATGTTGTGGTGGTGCTTGTTATTAAAGGTGTGGTTATAGGTGTTGTGGTGCTTATAGTTGGTGTTGTAATGTCTTGATTACTGCAATTACAAAACAAGACTAGATAAACGAAATTAAAAAGGTGAAGTTGAAGCTACACGAACATCAAACTTAACAATGTTACCAATTAAACTTATTTTGACAATTGCTTCTTCCAATCTCAAGTCCCACATTGAAGCATCATATGTGTTGGCCCTAAAACTTAACCAATCCAGTTGAGGTTTTATAACGATCCAATATCAATTTTTATAGGTTTTGTTCAATTAGGTTTCATAAACCAATGGTTAGGTTTGGTTTTCTTAAATTTTCATAGCTTCATACAATTTCAACAATTCTTAACATGTATTTGTATAATTTGAACTCTTCAAATTAACATTAATTAGATCTAACTTTTCTAGCTTAATACTTGTTATGTCTTAACCACCACCATTTACTCTCTAATATGTTAGTAAACCTAGTTCAAATCTACCCAAATGAAAAAGATTTAGTTTTGAAACCCAAGTAAAGAAAATGGAAGAAAGAAAACAAATACGATCTGAACATAGAACCTTAGTAACACTAGAAAAATGATGTGAATGAAACTGAAACAAAGCTTTGCTCTAAAAAGGAGATGCTTTTAAAGACAAAAAAAGAAACTATCAGCAAATGAATCCATTACTAAAATACATAGGCTTTACAACAGACAAAAGAAGATTAATGTAAGCGAATAAGAGAGTACCTTGCACTCCAAGGATAGGAAAAAGTAAAAGGCACATCTAGATATAAGAAAAGAATATGCAAAAAAATGGTCACAAATTAGTGATCTGAGAAGATAAGAATAGAGGTAGATTAAACTGAGGAACTTCACTTAGTGTTGAGAGGATTGGGACTAACAGTTGATGTTCTTGAAAAATCACAGGATCCGGAAACTTGACCTTTCCTATGGTAACAACCCAGTTCCAATGATCTTTCACAATGTACAATCAGCTTTAGCTCCATAGATCCAGGGACTTCCGCAGTGCTTAATCACTCACACTATCCTTACATAAATAGTAAATATCACCTTCAAGGGAAAATTTTAGACCAGAACAGAGTCAATGAAAGAAAATTAATATGAGACTAACATTGAATTCAGTAATGTAGCAATACTTACTAAGCAATACGAATAAGATTATTCTTATACATAAGTTCCAAAAAAATGGAAACAGGAATTAAATAACAACACCACAATAACTAAATAATAGTTGTTCAATTTTACAACCATGCCAACTGCACAACATAACAATAACTGTATAAATTAAGATTTCCTGGTAGTAGATCTTTTAGCCGTTAGTTTGATCCTCCTAGGTTGAGTTGTATTGGCAGTTGTACTTTGGGATGCTTGAGTTGTTGTTACATTAGTATTGGGAGGTTGTAACACTTGACATCAACTCCCACCCATCTATGAAGTATAAATAACCAATTATGTAAATATTATCATCTCCCTTATAATTACATATAAGTAGTATAAATATGAATTTGAATGACTTACTATAAAGTAGGTATTCCCAGTAACTTCCCCAAATATTACTTTGTATCCTTTAGTTGCCTATAAAAACAAAAAGAATTATAATGTTATATAATTTAGAGAAAAACTTAAATTTTATACTTAATATTAACGAACCATTCTCGTCTCTCTTCTTAATATTGAACATGCAGTATTTGATCCTGTAGATACTGATTGTGGCGGTCTTCGTACTTGACTGCTATGAATACTGGATGAAAGTTTTATGTGGCCTTCCTCTTTTTCACTGTATTATACACATTGAAGATAAAGATAAAGTTAATAATACTAAATGAATAACAAGACATTTGTTATACAACTAAAATAACTACCTTAACAAATTCAGGTCGTCTTAGCTTATTTTTGCATCCTCTTATATTGTGACCAATTTCATAACAATGATGAAATCTTATAGCTACTCTAACCTTTAGCAATTTGATGGGATTTCGAGGTTCTTCAGTGTGATCCCTTTTTATTGCGTTTTTGGTTCTTTTAGGCATCTTCTTGGTCAACAGAGGTAATATTGGCTGAAGATTTTTAGTCGTTGGCAAAAAATTAGGACCACTAATAGGTTCCATAGCACTAGTAACTCTTCAAATAAGCATCATGTTTATAACGATGATTCATATAAGAATCAATATCCTCCCTCTAGTAAGATATACAAGCCACAACATGTTTACATGGAATCCCAGTTAAATCCTATAGTATACATTGAGAAGCTCATGCTTGTAAGTCAATGATGTACTTGTCCGTAAAAATAGTGGCTTCAAATTTCAAATTCCCATTTGTCCTGAGCATGCAATGTCTTGCATCCCATTGTGCTACCTCTATTTTCTTCCTTACTCTAGGACATATATCATCAATGCACTTTAGCATCATATCCCTTTTTTCATGTATCCGAGTCATCAAAGAAACTCGAATGTCTTTTAACATATTGATCAAGCTTTTGGTATGAGTTTTACAAATGGATCCATTAAACATCTCTGAACTATTGTTATATACTCTTTCACACTTCGGTCTTGTGCTCACAAAGGCGTTGAAAATTGTCTTCGGATTCCTAATTTTAAAATCCTCATAAGCCTTCACTGACAAACTCTTCAACTCCTCCATTACCTCATTGAAATCAACTTCCAATGTGCAATTCACCGCTTTCCAAAATAAAGTCCTATATATGTGCCCTTTATGAATAGTAGACCATTTTGTATACACATGACGGGAAAATTTTCTATGTTTAGCTTCTTGAACCAAATTCTTTAATGCTTCCACTAAACCCTGTAAAAAAGGTTACATGAATTAATAAAGTGTTGATCATATAAAAATTGTACATCAGATATGTGAATTTTTAAATTTTACCTTCTATTGATCGCTTACAAAAGTCTATGAGTTTCCATTTATGTTAAGATCTTTAGCAAGAATGCTGAGAAACCAATTCCACGATTGGTAATTTTCTCCCTCAACTACAGCCCTACATATAGGAAACCTCTGATTATTTTCGTCACTACCAATAGTAGATAATAATGCACCACCAAGGAAAGACTTCAAAAAACATCCATCTAACCCAACAATCTTCCTGCATTCACTGAGAAAACCATACCTTAAAGAACTAAACCCCATATAAAATCTTTTGAACGTCGGTTTTCTCGGCATGTTCATCAAAATTAGTTCTAATAATAAACTTTCCATCGTTGTCAGCTTGTCTTAACTCATGTCCATAAGATAATAGTTTGGTATAATGACCTTCCATTGATCCTCGAAGCATGGTAATTGCTTCCCACTTAGCCCTATAACATTGAATTTTAGTAACCTTTGATGCATATTTTGATTGATGATCATCCATCATTTCGCTAATTGGCCAATTCGGGTTCCTCCTAAACTTGTGCACGAATTCATTCACAATCCATTTTCAGCTAGCTTGTTTATTCCTCTACACTTTACTGCAATTATGAGACTTTTCTACTCTCTTCATAGCAGATGTTTTCTCATTACCGATCTAATTAGCATACACCTGAAAAGGACAATGTGCATCACAAATTGCTTCCATTCATACACTAGATCTAGACATTGAAACATTATTCTGTTGTGTATAATTTATATTGCTTTTAATTGCCTTCATATCTTGGTTTTGGTTACAAACCCTTATGTTTTGATCCAAATGTGAGATTAATTGAGTGAAGATAGTGTGAATATTGCATGAATGTTAATTGGGTTATTTTTTGAATTTTACATTAAAACACCAAAGTCGCGTAATTTTTACATTAAATGTCATACACAGTGCTGACTTAGGAAGGTGGTGACTTTACATCACTACCGTGCATGGTTAATGCATAAGGGTGACAAGCATGACTCCCTATGCATGCCCATGAGAGGTTTTAAGATTAATTCTAGCTTTAATACGTGGTAGCTCACAATGTTAAGGCACGCCACCCTAAACCTAAAAAGACTCTAATAAAAGGAAGAGATGGTGGTGGCTGAGAAAAATCATCTTTCATTCACTGTTTCATTGGTTCACTTACACAGAGACACTATAGACATGGGAGGCATAGAGAAATAGAGAAAAAGAAGATAAACAAAGAAAGGAAACAAAGTGAGTCAGGAAGAAGAGCAAAACAATAGAGAGGTGGAAGCTTCGAATAGGCCGAAAGTGAGAGTTAAAGTTGAATCCTATTCATCTTAAGTGAACATTTGTTTGGGGAAGAAGCTGAAGCAGAAGGCGAGAGCCAAAGCTGGAAGCATGAGAGGGACTAGAGATCTCCACAACTCTTCATCCGATGATTTGTTTGCCTATTCTATTTCTAATTTGTTGCTTTGTTTCTTTCATTTTACTATTTGTTATTAACTGACTTATACTCTTATTAGTTTAGCCGATTGTTATTTGTTTCTTTTAATAATCCATTTGGTATTCACAGTTTTATTATTGCTTTAATAATTTTGTTGATAGTAATAAGTGATTAAAGTGTTTTATGATGATGAATGTGGTGATATCCGTGATGGGCTGATCTCTTTTCTTAAGAATTAATGCAGCTATTTAGTTTATATGCATGATTGGGTTACAGATCTATTGTCTTATTTACTGTTGTGGTTTCTGAATTGACTGGATGTAATAGAATGGCCAAACTTTGCATCATTTTAGTGTTAAATGAAGATGCGAGAGATGAAGTTTAATATGGATCGATAAACCACGGACACTTAGGTTAAGAACTATAAATATATTAACTTAAATGGTAATTGGCAGTCGGGTTTTCATTATTAATTTGGATAATAACTTGTTGAATATGAAAGTTAGACTAGATCATTATTTGAATTGATTTAGAACCTAACTATTAATTTTAGTAAGACAACAATCTAATCATTTTCCCTTAATAATGCATAGGAGATTAAATTAGTGAAATTAATTCTCAAGAATTTATCTACTTCGATTAATCTATTTATCTTTGCTCCCAATTGATTCCGTCTACTTTTTAATTTAATTTCATAATTTTCTTTAAAAGCTTTCACTCAATAATCGGGATAGAATGTTTAGAAAGGCATTTTTTATTTTTATTTTAAATTCAAACTTAATTTAAGTTGACCAATTTAACCTCCATGGGAGACAACCCTGGGTTATCAGCTACAACTATCTCATATACTTACGAGTAGGATAGCCCAGGTCTTTTTAGAACTTTTTGGGCATAACAAGTTTTTGGCGTCGTTGTTAGGGAGATGTTTAGTGGTTTGAGCTTGAATTAATTTTGATTGTTTTTATCTGCTAAAGTGATTTTGATTTTTTTGTTTGTTTATGCATACATTTTTGTCATGTTATTTCATTAAGTTTTTTTAGTAATTTTCTTATTAATTCACTATTGTTTTTATTTGGTTTAAGTGAGGAAGGAGGTCTCAGGAAGGTGAACTTGCTCCCTTTATTGATAACATACATCAGATAAGAGAACTTCCAAAGGACTTTGAAGGCAATCTCAAAGGAACCGAACTAGAAGATCAAGAGATGGGTGAAAGGTAGCCAGTGATGAAGGAGTATGCTAAACCGGTAATCGGTACTTCCACTTCGTGCATACGATTGGGGGAGGTAGCTAGGAACTATGAATTGAAGAGTATCCACTATAACTTGTTGCCATCATTTTATGGGGTTCCTAATGAAGACCTTTAAACTTCATTTGGGAATTTTATACCACTCTCCAAAAATTCTTATTAGATGGCCTAGATGAAGATCAACTCAAGATGTAGATGAAGATCAACTCAAGATGAGGTGCTTCCTATACACATTGAAGGATCGGGCTAAGGCATGGCTAATGGCCCTTCCACCCGGTTCATTGACCACATGGGAAGAGGTGTACAACAAGTTCATGGGAAAGTTTTATTCCCACTAGAAGACTTCTAAGTTATGGACAAAGATAGCCACCTTCACTCAGATGGAGGGAGAGTCATTCCATGAGGCATGAGAACGTTTTAAACTCCTGCCCATTCAGTGTCCACACCATCATTTTCCACTCCATATGCAGAACCTGTTCTTTATGATGGATTGACACAACAATGTCAGTATACAGTGGACAATGCAGCAGGAGGAGCAGTGGGAGAGAAGATGGCCAAAGAAACATATGAGATCTTCGAAATGTTAGGGGGCCAATTCTAAAAAAAGAGCGTAAGGGAAGAAGAGCTAGAGTTCATGAAGTGAGCTCGAATCAAGAATTAGTTATGCAGTTAGCTGAGTTAACAAGGCATGTGAAGATTCTAACTACAAGGCTACCCCAAAATGTTCCAAATTAAGAGTATATGTTATATGCGGAACTTATGCTCATGGAGCTAACATTTGTTTGTATTCTTGTGAGCCTTTTGTAGAAAGGGGGAATAAGTGAACTCACTCAATGGTTTTCAACCAAGGAAGCAAAATGATCCATACTTAAACACCTATAACCCTAGTTAGAGAAACCACCCTAATTTTTCATGGAAGACTATTAATCTACCAGTACAACCCCAATAAAAATACCAAAATTTTCAGAGGTCGAATTATTACCAAGGGCAATCCTCACTTCAAAACCCACCAAGCAAGCCTTCTTTGAAGGAAAGCTTGAATGCGTTTATTCAAGTCACAACTCAAAATCAAGAAACGAATAAGAAGAGGTTCAATTATTTGGAGGCACTTGTGAAGAGGATTGAGATCCAAGTAGGGAAACTCGCGGCTCAATTGCACAACAATCAAAATGGGAAGTTGCCTAGTTAACCTGAGCAAGCATAAGCAATCACTATTCTGAGAATTGATAAGGTAATTGATAAGTATGATGAGATCCCTTCTAATCTTTTTGGTGCAGGTAATCAAGACAAGGAGAGCCTCCCCAACAAAGAAAGTAAGCAGAATGGAGAAAGCAATGGGCACAATAGCTCTTCAAGTCAGGTTCAAAAGGATGAAAAATTGGGGGGTGCAATTAACTGCAATGAAGGGCTAAGATTGCATAAGGCGACTAATCCTTACAGACCACCGATCCCATATCCGAGCCGCCTTAAGTAATCGAAACAAGATAAGCAATTTTCTGATCTTTACAATATATTTTCCAAAGTTAATATTAACCTCCCTTTATTAGGTGTGATCAGAAACATTCCAGCTTATGTGAATTTCTTCAAGGAACTAAGCACTAAGAAATGGAAGTTCGAGCCAACGAGAAAGTGATAGTTTCAGAGGTTGCAAGTGTGGTAGATCTATAGCAGTAATTACTCCCAAATTGAAGGATCCAGGGAGTTTTCTTGTGCAAGTATCAATGGTAATGGTGATGAGGTTAAGGGTATTCTTGACCTTGGGGCGAATATAAACTTTATGCCTTAATCTATTTGCGAGAAATTGGATCTAGGACAATTAAAACCAATCAATATGTGCCTACAATTAGCTAATACGTCAATCTGTTATCTAAAAGGAATAATGGAAGATTTGTTGGTGAAGGTTAGCAGATTGATTATTCTTATGGACTTTGTGGTCTTGGACATGGGGGAGGTTAAACAACAAAGGAAGGAGCACGCCATACTCTTAGGGAGGCCTTTTATGGACACTACTAATACCTTGATTGATGTGAAGAACGGAAAGCTGAGCATGACTGTTTTAGGAGAAACAATAGAATTCTCAATATTTAATGTTGAACATGTTCCTACAACTACTGTTGATGAAGAATGCTCTCATGTTGATCAGTTTAATCCTGTAGACTTTGATTTTGTGTTGCAGGAAGAGTAAGAAAAGAAGTTGAGCTTAGTGAGGGAGATTGATAAGTGATGTCAATTGTTGGATGATGCAACCACATAAGAGGTTGGAAAATTTTTGGAGAAGAAGAACCGTGAAGAGAAGGCAATACGGGAATCTATCACTTTGGATGATCCACCTTTAGTGTAACGGTTGAGGTGTCCAGCTAAAAGACATTAAAGAAGCGCTAAATGGGAGGCAACCCATATCATTTCTATTTTTTCTTTCAATTTAGTTGTTTGTTATTTCTTTTAATGAAACTTGACTTAATCTATTTGTTATGTGCACAGGCCTTCTTTTCAATCTCTTCTATTTGTTTTCCTCGCAGCTATCTCCACTCCTCAATTTTAGATGCCAAGCTTATTGTCATGCTTCAGACCGCATCGATGTAGTTACCACCACACGTTTGTACAGTATTTCTTTCCCTATTCTTTTTATTGTTCATACTGCTTACAGTTTAATTTCTTTTAGTCTTTAATGTTTGTCCTCGTTAGTGTTAATTTTTATTCTTTTTCCCTAGACCCCTTTTTTACTTTTTTTGTGTCACATTAGGAATAGTGTGATGTTTAAGTGCAGGGGCTGTATTAATTGTGTATTGTGTGTTTATTTTCCTATTTATTATTTAAAGATGCATGATCATTAAATGAACTCTATCAGGATTAGAAATGCATAATAGAGTGAATGAGTATACTTGCATGCTTATACTGATTAACTTGGATTTCAGTTAAAAGGACGTTAGCTTGTTGTGATAGATGAATGATACTTTTCATTTGGTAAGAGAGCCTTTTTGAAGTATTAAACACCAATTTCGAGTATTCTTTGCTGAGAGTGTTCTTTCATGATTAAGGAACTCTAGAACTTGCTTGAAAATACTTGTTGAGATCATATAACCTTATGTAAATTTTGAAATGATGAAGGCAATTAGGATTTACCCTATTAGCTTAAAAAGCCACTATAATGTCGCCCTTAGTAAGCCCCCTTGAGCTTAAATGAATTCGTTTCTTTCTTTAAACCCAAAATATGAGCCTTGACCTTGATTGTTTATCCATTTCATTACACCTACCATAAGGGCAAGTTGAGCATTTGAAAAGGTATAATTGGGTTTAGGGAACAGGTGTGGGGGAATCATAGCTTATAGTTCACTTTTGAGTTAGGGATGGGTATTGTTGTAGTAATTTCTCTCCTCTTTTTTTTCTTCCCTTAATTTCCATATTTAAAATGAATAAATAAATAATAAAAAGAGAAAGATACTAAAAAAAGAAAGAAAAGAAAAAATGAATGGAAAAGAAAAAAATGAGTGGAAAAGAAACAAATGAAAAAGAAGATGACCAAAAAATGAAAGAAGAGGAGAGACGTAAAAATGAGTGCTAACTTTATTATGTGAGAGGAAAGAATTGAGTGTTTTATTTGTCATTTTTTTGAATTATTTTGAATGCTCAATTAGCTCTGTGGTTTTAAACCACAATTTTCCTTTTTTCCTACCTTTACCCCGACCCCATTACAATCGAAATAAAGACCTTTGGATTGATGTTCGTGTTTGATATGAGTGGTGGAGATTGGATTAGTAAGCAAGCCTATGCTAGATACCTTACATGAAATGAAAGATGAGTGAATATTTACTAACTTTGAATGCTTGAGAGGATGGAGAGTGGGGTGAGTGTCTATCACACTTGTTGATGGTTCTTTGAATTAGAGTGCTTGTTGATTTTGGTTAAATATGAGAGGAATTTCTTGTTCACAGAGTATTATAAGTTTCAAGTTGTTAGATTGTGTTTATTGGAAAGATTGTTGATATCTTTGACTATTGCTTGCGAAAATTGTTATTTTAATTGTTTGCTCTTTTATAGTTTAGTCCTCTTTATTATGCTTGAGGACAAGTATAGTTTAAGTGTGGGGGAATTGTTATGTCTAATTTCTATTGCTTTTAATTGCCTTCATATATTGATTTTGGTTACAAATCCTTATTTTTGATCCAATGTGACATTAATTGAGTGAAAATGGTGTGAATATTGCATGAATGTTAATTGAGTTATTTTGTGAATTTTGCATTAAAACACCAAAGTCATGTAATTTTAGTATTAAATGTTATGCACGATGGTGACTTGGTAATACACCATCATGCAAGGTGGTGATTTTATGTCAACACCGTGTATGGTTAATGCACGAGGGTGACAAGCGTGACTCCCCATGCATAGTTGGGGAGTCACTATAGGAATGTCACACTCGTGACTCCCCATGCACGGGTGTGACAAAGGGAGTCACACCCGTGACTCCCTATGCACACCCATGAGAAGTTTTAAGATTAATTCTAGTATTAATACATGGTATCTCACGATGTTAAGGCACGCAACTGTAAACCTAAAGAGGGTCTAACAAAAGGAAGAGAGGGTGGCGGCTAAGAAAAATCATCTTTTATTCACTGTTTCATCGGTTCACTTAAACATTCGGAGAGGGAGTTGAGATCTCCACAACATTCGGAGACACTATCTACATGGGTGGTGCAACGAGATAGAGAAAAAGAAGATAAACAGATAAAGGAAATAGAGTGAGTCAGGAAAAAGAGCAAAACAACAAAGAGGTGGAAGCTTCGGAGAGGCCGAAAGCGAGAGATGGATCTGAATCCCATTCAACTTGAGTGAACATTCGTCTAGGGAAGAAGTTGAAAAAAAAAGGCAAGAGCCAAAGCTTGAAGCTTGAGAGGGAGTTGAGATCTCCACAACTCTTCATCTGATGATTTGTTTGCCTATTCTATTTCTCATTTGTTGCTTTGTTTCTTTCATTTTGCTAGCTGTTATTAACTGACTTATACTTTTATTAGTTTAGTCAACTGTTATTTATTTCTTTTGATAATCCATTTGGTATTCACTATTTTATTATTGCTTTAATACTTTTGTTTACAGTAATATGCAATTAAAGTGTTTTATGATGATGAATGTGGTGAAATCCGTGATGGGCTGATCTCTTTTCTTGAGAATTAATGTAACTATTTAGTTAATATGCATAATTGGGTTACAAATCTGTTGTCTTATTTATTGTTGTGGTTTCTGAACTGACTGAATGTAATAAAATGGCCAAATTTTGCATCATTTTAATGTTAATGAAGATTTGAGAGATGAAGTTTAATGTGGATTGAGAAACCATGGACACTTAGGTTAAGAACTAGAAATATACTAACTTAAGGGGTAATTAGTAGTCAGGTTTTCATTATTTATTCGGATAATAACTTGTTGAATACGAAAGTTAAACTAGTTCATTATTAGAATCAATTTAGAACCTAACTATTAATTTTAGTAAAACAACAATCCAATCATTTTCCCTTAATCGTGCATATGAGATCAAATTAGTGAAATTAACTCTCAAGAGTTTTCTACTTCGATTAATCTATTTGTCTTTGCTCCCAACTGATTCCGTCTACTTTTCGATTTATTTCGTAATTTTCCTTAAAAGCTTTCACTCAACAATCGGGATAGAATGTTTAAGAATGCATTGTTTTTATTTTTATTTTTAATTCAAACTTAATTTAAGTTGACCAATTTCACCTCCGTGGGAGACGATTCTGGGTTATTAGTTACAACTATCCCGTATACTTACCAGTAGGATAGCCTAGGTCTTTTTTATAACTTTTTGGGCATAACATATACCATTTGTAATTGCATACTTCCTTATAGCTTACCTTAACTGCTTGTCATGCTTGATCTTCATTCTAATTTCGAATTTAAAATTTGTCATTCCAACTTTTGGATTAAAACTAGTGTATTTGTACTTTGATATCGATACATCATCATTACTATGAATTGCTAATTGAATTTCATTATCACTTTCATCATAATCACTATTTCCACAATGTGAACTTCCTTCTTGTTAAGTCAAATGACTTTATGTAAATGATTTTGATGAAGAACAATTAATAACGAAAGAAGAAAGTAAGTCGAAAGCAGAAATATATGAGACGGAAGTGCAATGATGAAAATACAGACGAAAGAAGACAGACGGAAGCGCAAAATAAAATCTCAGACGAAAGAAGACAGACGGAAGCACAAAATAAAAAGACAGACGGAAGAAAAGATAGACGAAAGAAGACAGACGGAAACGCAAAATAAAATCTCAGATGAAAGAAGACAGACGGAAGGAAAGACAGATGAAAGAAATCAGACGGAAACGCAAACAAAAAACATTAAACGAAAAGAAGTGAGATGGAAGAACCGATAACACGACAGTTTTCAATTCAGCTTGAGTTAGTTACAGGACTCAACTGAATAACTGATTCTTTAAAGATCAAGAAGAAGTTATCAAGAAGCGGTTCAAGACGAAGGCTATAAATATGAGTCGGAG
>JANITX010164026.1:0-13800 GCA_027564395.1 Erythroxylum ulei
AAGTCATTTCATTTCTTTGTGTATGTGATACTCCCTTAGGTGATTACCTTCAGAACTTGCTCTGAACCAGTTTAAATCTATTATATGCATGCTAGATAGAAATGATGAAGGCCCTTTTTCTTTTAACCCTTGACTTAAATGACCCACCTATCTTATTTACCCTAGCAAACCCCTTTGAGCCTTTACCCCTTTTGTTTCTTAAAGAAAACACCTTATTTTGAAACATCAAGCCCCATCAGCCTTACCTATTCACAAGTTTAATAAAGTACTAAGTTAGTTAGTTTTGGGACTTTTTGCTATATTTTTTCTAAGACAAGTTTACTGATACTTCTACTCATAGAGCACATTGTATTTAGCTGTTATTATTGATTATTGTTTCCTTAGTATTAAAAAAACAAAAAGAAAAAGAAAAAAAGAAAAAGAAAAGGATCAAGTATAGTAGCAATAATAAATTTTGAGTAGTTAGTTATTTACATGCAATTTTCAAAAATGCATTTTGTTGTCCCTTTGTATATTTAGTGCTTTATGACTGCTTGTGAAGAACCCCTCAAAATCCTTTTGACTTACCTTAACCTTAGCCCCATTGCAAGCCTATGGTAGTGTGATTTCCTATATGGAGTTTTGAGCGAAACACAACCTATAAACACTTGAGTGAAATGAGTGAATTCTGTGAGGAAAATCCATTATGAGTTTATGTTTATCTTTGAATGATAGTTTCATAAGTTGAGTTTGTTTATGTGCACCAATGAAAACCAAACATGATGTGTGTAGTAGCTTGACATTTGAATGCCCAAAGTTTGAATGATTGCATGCGTTCAGTTTCTTTGAAAATGAATTGATAGAATTTGATGGTCATGTTTAATTTACTCGAGGGTGAGCAAAAAGTTAAGTGTGGGGGAGTTTGTTAGTGTCTTTATTTTCTATCTTTTTTGTGTGTTAATTTTATTTATTCATAAGGTTTAAAATTATACTTAATGGGAATTAATCTTGTTTTATGTCAAATTGTATTTTGGAACTAAATAGAAAGAACCGCAACAATTTTGGGATAAAAGAGCTGAACTAGACGTTGACCTTAATTAGACATGGCCTCATGCAACAACCAGAAACTTAAAACACAGAAGCAAGATAGCCCTAAGACCAAAACGACAACCCTTTATGCGTGACTCAGGAAATTAACGAGTTACAATGAGTTGGGCGTTAAAACGCAGTATTGATGAGTAAAAGCGAGGGCGTGGAAGGCAGGCATGGAGATTTGGGAGGCTTGTACAGTATGCATAGACCAACTTAATAATTTGGCACATCAAGCTACAACGCAGAGGGAAGGAACGACGACACAGCGTTGAAGGAAGGCAAGCATGAATAAGAGCCCCCAAAGTCAAATTGCCTAATCACACTATAATAGAGGGGCAGAAGAATATAAAGCAATAAGCAGCCAAAACGTTGACGTTGGGAAGGTAGGAAGGTTTGGTGCGTGAAGTGGCTTGCGTGGATAATAAACACTAAAGACTTTATTCGTAAAAGGAATCAATAGTGAGGAGAGGCTGGGTTAGAATAGAAAGGAGGCTGGTGGTTGTGGCTTGGAGAGCAGGTTTCGATGTTGGCGTAGGCGTGGACGTGATGCGTGGGTGAACAGGAGCAGTGGACAATAAATCTCCAACCTTATTTGTCCCATCGATGCATAGTGAATGGGAGAGGGCTGCATAAGAAGCAAATAGAGAAGAGTTTCGACGGGAGAACAAGAAGAGCAACACCCATGACAGTCCCAACGCCAGTGACAATCGAAATAGTTAAGAAAATCATGATGTTGGGTAACTAAACTTTTATTTCTTGGTTTACAGAATCCTAGTTATTGAACTCTGAATTTTGTAAGATTTTTATTCTTTATTTCAATCGATTTATTAGTCAAGTATTAATTATTTTTCTGGGTCATTATTTGATTGTTTGATTTTACAGTTAGGTACGCAACTAGTTTGTGATGTTATTCAATCATTTGCTAGATTAAATAGATTGACGTTCAATTCTTTTAATCAAAAGTAGCAATTAGGATTTTTTATCTACTACATTAGGGACATGATTCTAGGAAAAATAATTATCTAGGCTAAACATACATCGCATGTATATTGTCTAATTCGTCGATTTTTTTGATTTGTAAAGCTATTAATTAATTAAATTTGAGATCATATCCATGTTATTGATTAATAAGGGCTAATTCAAATACATGTTTTGATTAACTAAATATAAGAGGAAATAGGTAAATAAATTTACCACGACGAATGCTTAACTAATAAATTGGTTATTTTTAGTGTCGATGATCAACGCAAGTTCAATAATGAAGGAGACCGGAAATCAAGATTTGTTTCTATTGATTGTTAAACTCTCATTGTTTTGTTATTAGTTATTTTTCAATTTTATATTCCAATTAAATTCTGTTTTATTCACAATTAAACCCCCCTTTCATTGCATAACTACTAACGTCTGAATTTCTCGTAGGAACGATCATTACTTTCACTACTACATTAATTTGTGTTGCAGGAAGTCGGTTTCTTTCTATATTTGGTTGCAGGCAACAACATTCACCAAATTTTGGTAAACAGAGTTTTTAAAATACGAATGACAGAAGTGAATGGAGCCTTTGCAGCAATTCCAGTGACTAAGTTAACTCAATTGTGGCATAAAAGATATGGTCGTGCAAATCTTGATTACATTATTGAAATGTAGAAAAAAAAATTCGTTTTAGGATTACCTCAGTTGAGCAGCAAGACGAAGAATGTGTGTGAACCATGTGCAAAGGGAAAGAGTCATGTACTACCCTTTCCAACTAGTGATTGGAGGGCCACAGAGAAATTACAATTGGTTCACACTGATGTTTGTGGGCCTATGGACACACCATCAGCTAGAGGAAGTAGGTATTATATTGAGTTTATTGATGATGAATCAAGGTATTCATGGATTTATTTCATGAAGAGCAAGGATCAAGTGTTTGGGTTCTTTAAAGTATGGAAATCAGAAGCTGAAAGTCAATATTGAAGGAAGGTGAGATGTTTGAGAAGTGATAGAGGAGGAGAGTATATTTCGAACGAGATGAAAAACTATTTTGAAAGGGAAGTCATATTCCATCAATTTTCAGTTGCTTACTCACCACAACAAAATGGAGTTTCAGAAAGAAAAAATAGAACAATTGTGGAAATGGCAAAGGAAATGATGTTTGGAATGCAAGTGCCTAGAAGATTTTGGCCAGAAACATGTTTCACTAGTGTTTACTTACAAAATAGAATGAAAACTCGAGCTTTGAAGGAGAAAACACCATTTGAAGTTTGGTTCGGAGTTAAACTGAAGGTGAATCATTTAAGAGTATTTGGATGTGTAGCTTATATGCATATTCCTGAAGCAAAGAGGACAAAATTGGATGAGAAAGCAATGAAGGGAGTGATGATGGGGTATAGTGCTAAATCTAAGGGATATAGAATCTATAGCCCTGGAACTAAGAAGATGTTGGTATTTAGAGATGTGAAGTTTGATGAAAATGAATGCCAGAAGTGGGAAGAACCTACTGCTAGAAAACCAAGAAGTTTTGGAATTGACTTACCAATAGGTGAATCTAGTGGTGAAGGAAGTTTGAGAGATACCACAAATCAAGAAATGGCTGTTGTAGACAATTCAAACAACTCAGTGGATAGAAGACCTCAAATGGAGACAACTCAGTTAGAATCACATGACACAAATAGCACTGGAAGTGATGGAACACAGGAGCAGTTTTCACCAAGCCCTGAAGATGATTTAGTTCCAGGAAGTGATGAATTGAACTTAGAATCTCAGGAGGAGACATCCAGCTCAGATAGTGCACACAAGGAGAGGGATCTAGCCTCCATTTACAATGAAACTAACCTTTTATTTGATTTCAAGTACAATGTAGCTGATGAAGAAGAGACAGATGGAGCTATAACAATTATAGAACGTGCCTTACCTACTGAGTCTGAACCGATAACATATAAACAAGCAGTCAAGCAAGGAGTGTGGAAAATTTCAATGGATGAAGAAATGAAAGCTATTGAAGAAAATGGAACTTGGGTGCTGGTCGATTTGCTAAGTCCATAAACTAAGGAGGTCGACTCCAAGTGGATTTACAAGAAAAAACTGAATCCTGATGGGTCAATCAACAAATATAAAGCTAGACTTGTTGTGAGGGGATACAAATAAGATTATGGAGTAGATTATACTAAGACATATACACCAATAGCTAGGTTGGACACAGTGAGATTGTTGTTGGCTCTAGCTGCAAATAATGGATGGAGGGTGCACCAAATGGATGTGAAGAGTGCATTCTTAAATGGAATGCTAGATGAAGATGTTTACTTGAAGCAACCCAAAGGTTATATGGTAAATGGACAAAGCAGAAAGTGTACAAACTTGTGAAGGCATTGTATGGACTGAAACAGGCTCCAAGAGCTTGGTATTTAAGGATCAACAGCTATCTAATACAGAATGGGTTCTCAAGAAGTAAGAGTGAAGCAACTTTGCATGTAAAAATCAGAGATGGGGAAAAACTGATTTACTCTTTGTATGTTGATGATCTGCTGATAATTGGAACACAAGACAAATTGATAGAAGAGTTCAAGGAACTAATGAAATCAGAGTTTCAGATGACAGACTTGGGAGAGATAATTTTCTTCTTGGGTCTGGAGATAGATCAAAGGAGAAATGGAATTTTCATACACCAGAAAAAATTATGTAGAAGAATTAATTGACAAGTTTCGATTGAAAGGAAGCAGTGCAATGGGAACCCCTATGGAACATCAACTGAAGCTGGAATCTACGAAACCAGGTGAGGAATTTGATGCAACTTATTATAGGAGCATGATTGGATCATTAATGTATTTAAGTGCATCAAGGTCTGATATCACATGTGCTGTGAATATTATGGCTAGCTTTAATCAAAATCCTTCAAGGCAACATTTTGTTTATGCTAGAAGGATAATTAGATATGTTAAACATACAATTGATTGTGGAATTTTGTTTGGAAGAGGAGAAAATGTGGAGTTATATGTGTTTAGTGATGTTAGTTATGCTAGAAGCAATGAAAGCAAGAGCAGAAGTGGTTATTGTTGTGGCCTAGGATTTGGAGTTTTTTCTTGGAGTTCAAAGAAGTAGAGGAGTGTTGCATAATCATCAGCTAAGGCTGAATATGTGGCAGTAAACATGGCTACCAAGCAAACTCAATGGTTGAAGAAAATTCTGATGGATATAGATGAATTGAAGGAAAAATATGTGACAATTTATTGTGATTCTAGTGCTACAATTTTAATGGCTGAGAATCCATCTGATCATATAAGAACTAAGCATATGATGATGAAGTATCATTATGTTACGGAATTGATTGAAGAGAAGGAGATCAAGATGGCCTTCTGCAGATAAAGCTTTCAACTCGCTGATCTGTTCACCAAGGCTTTGCCAAGATGGAGGTTTGAATCTTTAAGGAAAATGATAGGTGTGCAGGTTCCACAAAACAAAGGAGGAGCTGCTGAATTAAATTGTTTTTTGAAACTGGCTATATTGAAGCTTACGGAGGATCTTACAATGGCAATTAAGATAAAGAAGAGAGGAAGGGTGAAGACCAAGCTGAAGCTTCCAAGATATCTCAGGAAACTAGTGCTAATGATCTTGGGGATAATTCAGAAGATCATGCATCTAAGAAGTGAAATTCTGAAGATTGAAGATTAAAGGAGAAAGCCTTAAGAGTAAAATGAAGAGACCTGCATGAGTGAAAAATCGAATAGTCTGTTGATTTTTATGAAAAACCTGAAGGGAATTTTTTCCCTATAGCTGAAATGGAGATTGTGTTAAAGCTATCAAAGCACAAGATCAAGCTGAGAGTGAATTCAAAGGATGTTAGTTAAAGCTTGTCCAATTCGTATCACAAGCATATACAAGTGGTCCTGCATATCAGATTCTGTTTTCAAATCAGTAGCATTTAATTATATGTGTCAGTTGTTGTTTTAGCATGTATTTTGTTTTTAGCTGATCAAAGGGACAATGAGACATGTTAAGCTCCTGTATCTTGGATCACAAGCATGTTTCCAATTCCTAGCCATTGATTTTCAGATGTTTTAAAACATGTGGGAGCTGAATATAAAGCTCACCATCACCTTCTTCAAAAAATGAGAAAAAAAAAACCTTCATCTTTGTCAAAAAACTTGTTCTTTCTTTTGTTTTTCCAAAAGTCCATCAAAAGTTTGAGTGCTAAGCTAATTGCAAAATCACAATATACAGACATTGGTTTTCAAATTTTATTATGAATACAACCAAACTTTACATTTAAAAAGAAACCTTACAATCAAAACCAAAACATATACTATTCTACACTTGAGAGGAAGTAGGATTATACATTTAGAGAAGACTGTTCGAAAACAACAAAAATTCAGAACATTAGAATTTCTGAGTGATGCTGTAGGATTCATCACTGTGCTCGATAGTTGCAAAGCTTCAACCAACAAGCTTGATAACCAGTTGTTTAAGTGAAGTGAAGGAGGCATTGCATCATCTTCCTAGAGTCCACTATTGTTGAATCATGTCTCACTCTCACTATCTTATCTGTGTTTGAATGAATGAAATAACAATGTTGATGTTGAGTTAATGAAATTTTGTGATGTGTTTCTAAGATTTGAAATTGTGCTTGTGGGGTGAAAATTGAAAATGGAAAGTGAAAAGTGAAAATTGAAAATTGAAATACTAAAATATTGTGCTCTTTATATGTGTTTTTACTTTCTACATATTGATTTTATTGAATGGTAACTATAATTCTCTTATTCTCACTAATGTATTTTTTATATTTAACACAACACCCAGTAAGAGTCCCACTGAAATGTGTGGTATGGGAAGGTCTAATAATACATAGTCTTACCTCTATAAGAGGTTGTTTCTATGTTTTTGATATTTAAGGAATATGGATTATGGAGACTGGAGTGGATTATTGCAAATTTAGATCTATAAATTTGAATGAAATATTGTGTTGTCTCATTAAAAAAAATCATTGTGTTATCTCTTGTAGAGTTGTAGACTTGTAGTTTTGTCTATGTTGATTAAAATTTATGAATGAAATATTGTTCTAATAAAGAATGAAAAGTCATAAAATTAGTGAATGAAAGATTAAAATTATTTTGAGCACAAATTGGGTTATATTATATATTATCACAAAGTAATGGTCATAAAATGGTTTATAAATTGAATTGTGTAATAATGCAAAATAGATTAATTTATGGTTGAATTATGTCATCACGTAAAATGGGTTATAGTTGTGGATTTATAGTTGAATTATGTAATCATATAAAATGAGTTTATGTTTGAGTTGTTTAATTTTGTGAATTTATGGTTGAATTATGTAATCATACAAAATGAATTATAGTTGTATTTATAGTTGGATTGTATAATCATACAAAATAAACTATAGTTATGGCTTTATAGTTGAATTATGTAATCATACAAAGTGAGCTATAGTTGTGACTTTATAATTAAATTATGTAATCTTACAAAATAAGTTACAGTTATAAATTTATGGTTGAATCGAACTCATACAAAATGAGTTAAAGTTGTGAATTTAAGGATGAATTATGTAATATTACAAAATGGGCTGTAGTTATGACTTTATGAGTGAATTGTACCCACATAACATAAGAATTTCTTAGATAGAATATGCTTAAGCCTTGATTTTTCTTATAGAATCATTTATATGAGCTCATAATATTCAATTGCATGTATATGTGATATGATTGTTGAGAATATGTAGTCAACATATGTTTTTATTTATTTTTCAGATAAATAAAGGGAAGTTCAAATACTCCTAATAATTAAGTCACTTTAAGTTTGGGAAGATTTGATAATCCAACTT
Organism: Erythroxylum ulei; assembly: GCA_027564395.1. Classification (NCBI taxonomy): domain Eukaryota; kingdom Viridiplantae; phylum Streptophyta; class Magnoliopsida; order Malpighiales; family Erythroxylaceae; genus Erythroxylum; species Erythroxylum ulei. The sequence goes on from JANITX010164026.1 coordinate 7,883, forward strand.
GGGCTAATGCTAGATTGGTTCCTGAAATGAAGAAACATACTATTTGTTTGTATTGTAGTAAGCAATTTGAAATGTGAAATGATCACCAAATTAAAGAAATATGTAGTTAGAATCAAATGTGATATAGAGCCTTGTAAGAAAACGAGCCTTGATGTGAAATGACAAATGAAGACTATACTTGAAGAGTATCAGTACGAGAAAGGTAGAAGGCAAAGATTAATCTACAAAATTGGTAGTGGAAGTCCTTTTACTGGTGGTCCGGATCATAGTAGGGATGGCGAAGGTGGTAGAAGTCCTTCCCAATAAGAAGGAAATATTGCACCTGATGTTGGAAAAATAAAAAGACAGGTTTCTAATTTTTTGTACCATCAATAACTCCTGGAAGTCAACCTTCAACTTTTGGTGCCTTATAATTTAGAAAAGCAAATTATAATATAGATATGGTAATGGTTAGATCATGGTATGATTCAGACATAACATTTAATCATGTCAAGTCTTATTAGTATTAGCCTATGGTAGATGTTATTGTCTCTTGCAGTCTAGGATATAAAACTACTTACACTTCTGAACACCTTTGTTTATGAAATAAAAAGATATTTGGATGAAAGAAGAATGAATTATGCTACTTATGGGCATTTAATCATGTATGATGGTTGGATAACAGAAGACAAGAGCCTATTATTAATTTTTTTGGCTTATTATGCAAAGGGGACAATATTTTTGAAGTTTATTGATGTATCTGTCCTTATTAGAATGCTAATACCTTGTTTCAAATATTTGATGAAGTTATGAATGAAGTTAGGCCAGAAAAAATTATTCAATTCATTATTGACAATGATTCTACTTATAAAGCAACTGGAAGAAGATTGCAAAACATAAATAATTCATTTTATTGGACTCTTTATATTGTACAACTCATTAACATGATGTTGGAAAATATAGGAGATGCTAGATATTTTTTATTATTTATAAGATTGTGTAGAAAGAAAAAATGGTGACCAAGTTTATTTAGAATTGTGTCTAGGCCCAATGAGGAAAAAGGATTTCACCAATGATAGGAACTATTATTGTCCTTTTATTACAAGATTTGCAATTAATTTCTTATCGCTTTAGTGTTTTATTCTGATGAAGAAGGAGTTGAGGCATATGTTTATAAATGGTAAATGAAATGCATCTCAATATGTTAGGTATAATGCCGGATTGAAGGTTTTTAGAATTATATTTGAAGATCATAAATTTAGAAGTAATGTTCCAGAATTGCAAAGGTTCGCAATTTGAATTTTAAATCAACGTGTGAGTGCAACAGGGTGCAAAAGGAATTAAAGCACATTTGACTTCATCTATTCCAAAAAAAGTAATAGATTGAATCATAAAAAATTGAACAACTTGGTATTTGTTTAATATTATTTAAAGCTTTGGGAAATGTAGTTATTATCACTATTAAGTTAAATATAACTTCTTAATAATTCAATTTTATTTTCTTACTACTACTCCTAATAGAACAAGAAGTTTTGTAGATCTAATTTGCTTTGACCATATCGATCTTTTAATAAACTAAGTTTATAAAGGACCGAGTTTGATAGATGAGAGTAACTTGGAAGATAATCTTGGATGGAAAAGTATTGACATGTCACTTAGTGCAATGAATTTGAATGATGATGATGATGAGACTCCTCTCAATTAGGAGAATTTTCTACCAAATAAGAATTAAGGATCAATGCAATTTTAGTGGATATTCGATTGCATAAAGTTCTAAGTTTTCAATTCTTCTATTCTTTTAATTTCATTTATATTTGGTATATATGTTAAATTTTATATATGCAATATAAATATAACTGTAAATATTTTTGTTTCAAGTTTCAAGTTTCACTTTTATTTGGATATTTCCTCTACAATAACTCTTGTTGGAATACTTAAAGAGTCATATATCTTTATTATTATTTTTATTTGATATTTTAATGTAATTTTCATTTATTATATAATAAAATTGTAACATTTTAAGTACTTTGTATTATCTTTAATTTATATTTGTTTGATGATTAGATAATCTTTTTTCATATTAATTATGGTTATTATTTATATATGAAATATGTAAAAAGTAATATTAATAGAAATAAGTAGATTGATGTTATTTCAAATTTCTATTATTATGATTTTTGGAGATAAAGTTTATGTAAACTTATAAATTATAAAGTACAATATATTGAGAGACTATTTTGTAATTTTAAAAATTTTGAGATTATTTTATAATTTTAAAAAATTACTTGAAACAGTACCCAATATTGATCAATACCAATATAGTATCGTATCATAATCAAATCTAGTGTGAATACTGGTACGTTATTCATAACATTAGTTTCGATTGCTTGAAACCTGATTAGGTTCATACTTGAGCGACATGAGTCATATTTGATCAAGTTTTAGGTCGATCTTAAGACACTTCCAAGGGACTTATTTAAAACAAATTCGAGTTGATTTAAGCTCAATTTGACTCAAGTTATTACAAAACTTACAAATCACTTATTGAATCAACTATTGAGATGTAAGTGATGGATTCGATCCAACTACCATTTATAGGACTTGTGACCAATTTCTACTTCTATTCAGACACACGTTCAGGCCTCGAAGGTAAGTTGCACCCCTTAATCATAACTTAAATCTAAGACTTGTGAGTTAGTGGCAGAGATAGCAAGATTAGATTAGGTCTAAAATTAAATAGACATTTAATTTAATTTAATCCATTTTTCACAATATTCATGATACAATGAGACCTATTTTAATAATCTTGAGATTTAAAATTTTGTAAAATATTAAGGTATAAATTACTTTTTTAATTAAAAATTTAAAATAAACGGCCACTCCTAACAAACACTTTTAAAAAGGTGAAGAGGCCGTCCCCCGGTTGGGCCAGTTCACTTTTTTTTTTTAATATCTAGGTACGGATTGCATAGGCTAAGAAAATAGGCCACTATTCTACTAATAATTAAATTATTTAGTTAAAATTTAATCAATAATTATATCTAATATATAATTGTCAATTAACTTTTATATATTAGATTTAATTAATAGTCAAGGGAAAGGTAAAAAAAATCAAAATTTTGATTTATTAAAAATTGTAATGTACTTATTTGAAATTTTGCTTTCCATTAATCTACAGGACCCACAATAGCATACGTATATAATTCTTTTCTTTTTTTTTTTGAAGATCGTATATAATTCTTTTCTTAACAACAGAAACTTCATCCCAAAAAGAAAAAGAAATAAAAAGGAAAAAGAACATGTGGGAGGAGCCCGTTGTCATTGTAATTGTAACCCTTCTTCACGCTTTCTAAAAGCAAAAGCCTAAAAGTAGTTCCTTCTGAAGAGTGAAGATTGGTGATTCTTCTGTGTTCCAACAATTCAGTTCTAGATAGTGAACAAGTCAAGACAACGGATTAATGATCAAATACTTGAATCCAAGTTGTATTGAATTTTTAACTTGGCCTAACTTTTTTCTAATACATCGCAATTAGAAATAATTACAAACAACTCCCATTTCCTCGCACGTGTCCCCTATAAAAGGAAAATCGGTCTAAGTTTCACAGTGAGCCTATATCATTTGCATTTACAGATCCTTGTCCTTTTCTATAAGCTAGTCCCTCTCAGCTTATTCTGCTAATTTCTAATAAACATAACAATGGATCCTGATCCTGTCCTACATTTAATCATTCAAAGGCTTGAAGACATTGGTGGTTCTGGTTCTGCTCATCACCCGGAAGAAGACCAACTACCAAATGCTTGCTCTGAGCAAGCCATGGAGCGTTCTTCTTCAAAATCTAAGGAAGATGAGACCAGTAAGTTAAAGTGATGTTTTACCATTTACTGGTTTTTTGGCAACTTATTATTGAAATTTTCGATTATGGAATAGCTCAATAACAAGTTCATAACTACGGCACAGGGAAGCAGGGGGAAACGCCGGCGGGGGAAACAACGGAGAAGGAGGAGGAGGAGACGAACCACGATGCAGTGATAAAGGACTTCATTTTTTACTTGTCACTGTTCAGGGTTGTAGTAAGGGGAGACTGGGAAAGCACTAAGCGATTTTTTGACCAAGATCCGACAGCCATAACTGCAGGTATCACTTCTGACATGGATTCTGCTCTGCACGCTGCAGTTATTAGTGGTCTTCCCATACAATTTGTGAAGAACCTTGTGGCCTTAATGTCTGAAGAAGATGTTGCAACTCTTAACGAGAATAAGGACACAGCCCTTCACTGTGCTGGTATATTTGGATACACAGAAGCTGCGAAGATCCTGGTAGAAAAGAATCCAAGGTTGACACAACTGCGAGACTATGCCAATAGAACGCCTCTTCACTGTGCTGCTCAGTATGTTCACAAGCCCACGGTTCGTTATCTTCTATCAGTGACGAGAGATGAGCATCCTAGTCCACTTACTGGGGAGTCTGGAGCCCAGCTTCTCAACCTCTTAATCATTGCAGACTTCTATGGTTCGTGTACATCATCCCGTACTGATATTCCAAAATCATTCTGTGATCTTTTCTCTTAATTAGTCTGTGAGATTGAGATTGACCAAGTAATTTTCTTTATCTTCTTGACCTTTTGCTAGGACATGAGACCACGGCCATTTTCTTTCGTTTTAGTTAGTTGCTAGACTTCATACGTTGGACCATTTGTTTAAGATGAGACTCAACCAATGATTGATGCATTGGGATTTTTATGTTTCCATTTGCAGACTTGGCTATTCATCTGCTAAGACGTTATCCCAATATAGCACTTAAACGAGACGATGAAGGATTTACTGGCTTACATAGATTGGCTTTAAAGCCTCGTGCTTTCTTAAGTGGAAGTCAGTTACGATACTCCCAACGAACATTGTTTATTGTCGTTATTTTCTATCTTTTTGCGCGTTAATTTTCTTTAATATTAAGGTTTGAAGTTATATCTAATGAAAATTAATCTTATTTTATGTCAAGGTATATTTTGGAGCTAAATAAAAAGAACTGCGACAATTTTGGAACAAAAAGAACTGAACTAGATATTAACCCTAATTAGACATGGCCTTTTACAACAACCAAAAATGTAAAACACAAGTTAGAAGCAAATTAAATGGGCAGAAAACGCACAAGGGATTTGAGCGGCAAATTAAATTGTCTTATCAAGGAACAGCAAAAACAAGAAAGGGAAACGGATGTCACAGTAGGACGCAACGTTTTTGAGGCAAAAATCAAAATAGCCGAGGAGTATCACGCATAGGGCAACACGTTGGATTAGAGAGCAATAATCAGCAGCAAACGTTAACAGCTGGGCGTCGTTTTTGGGAGGAGACAAAAGCAAATCAATTGGCAAGGAACAAGCATCGTTTTTTGTTGGGAGACAATAAATAGAGGACAACGCAGAAGACTTAGGAGAACAGCAGGTGGTGCACGCAGATATAAGGAGGCAAAGAAGCAGTAGGCGACATGTGGAGAAGCAATGAGAAAAAGGCAACTACAGAGGATAGAGTCGGCCAGGTACAGTAGAGAGGAGAATTAAAACAAGAATCAGCAGAGATAGGCGTAACGCACGCAAAAGCAGCTGAGAGGAGCAAGTTTTAAGCTTGACAAGACCCTTATTCATCTTGTCAAGCTACAGGACGCACAAGCAATCAACAAGAGAACAAGCTACAGGTGCAGCGTGAGAGTAGACAAGCAGTGAGGGTGGCGTTAACAAGGGTAAGGAGGAGGCTTGTGCGGCGCTGGAGAGCAATTAAATCATGTGACAGATCTGACGCTACACAACAAACACGAAAATGAATTAAATCAAGAGCATAACGGCGGCAGCTGCTGAAATCAACACATAACCCAAATTAATGGAGAAAATCACGCAAGAGGGGAAGAGAGGGTTCGGACGTGAACAATAAAAGAAGGTTTTTAATTG
>JANITX010164030.1:0-13800 GCA_027564395.1 Erythroxylum ulei
TAAGAACGAAATATAGAATGGTGTATATAATATTATGGTTTGTTAGAAATGAAAAGAAGATTCAAAGCTTTAAATAAAAAAAACATTTCCAAAGAAGTTATATCCTTCAACTTGATCATCATGTTATAAATAGATGTATATGAACAATTGTATAAGATATGTCATTTATTATTTGGTAATTATGTAAATCATATCATACCCTTCAACTTGATCCTCATGTTTGAAACTTTGAATTGAAATTATTAGAAATGGAAATTTTTATATATGTTTTGTGGTTGTTGGAAATGGAAATTGTTGAAAATTGTTGGAAATGGAAATTGTTGGAAATAGGAATTGTTTTAGGAATGTTTTGCGATTATTGGAAATGGAAATTGTTGAAAATTGTTGGAAATGGAAATTGTTGAAAATTTTTGGAAAATAGAAATTGTTAAAAATTGTTGAAAATGGAAATTATTTTATGAATGTTTTCTGATTATTGGAAATGTAAATTGTTAAAAAATGTTGAAAATAGAAATTGTTTATATATGTTTTGTGATTGTTGGAAATAGAAACTGTTTTATGAATGTTTTGTGATTATTGGAAATAGAAATTGTTGAAAATTGTTGGAAAAGGAAATGGAAATTGTTGAAAATTGTTGGGAATGGAAATTGTTTTATGAATGTTTTGTGATTATTGGAAATGGAAATTGTTAAAAATGGAAATTGTTTTATGAATGCTTTATGATTATTGGAAATGGAAATTGTTAAAATTGGAAATTGTTTATATCTGTTTTGTGTTAGAAATGAAAATTGATTTATGAATGCTTTATGATTATTGAAAATGAAAATTGTTGGAAATGGAAATGGAAATTATTGAAAATTGTTGGAAATGGAAATTGTTTTATGAATGTTTTGTAATTAATGGAAATGGAAATTGTTGATGTATATATTTTATGATTGTTGGAAATGAAAAGTGTTATGTATGTGTTGTGTAATTATAAATGTTGAATAATTGAATTGTTAGTTTTTGACTTATAGTGAATTGCGTTCCATGAAATTGTATTGTGTGTAATGTAATCATATAAAATTAGTTATATTATATAACATGAATATGCATATTGTGTAATGAAATTATGTGTTATTTATTTTGATATATGCATTCACTTATTTTTACAAATAAATGGAAGAAATTTCAAGTACTCCTGATCAACCCACTTCAGGAAGATACAATGATCCAGCTTAGGCTCACGCTGCATTAGTTCTCGGTATGAGGAACCAAACTGTTTGTTTGTTTTGTAACAAGCATTTGAAAGGTGGAGGAACCACCTAATTAAAAAACACTTAGCTGGGGTTAAAGGAGATGTGGAACCCTGTAAAAAAGTAAGTCATGATGTGAAGTGGCAGATTAAAACATTACTTGATGAATATCAATATGAGAGAGATAGAAGGAAAAGGTTGAATTTTGAAATTGGTAGTGGAAGTTCGTTTTATAATTTCTGCGGTGATTATGGAAATGCTGAAGGTGGAAGTAGTAGTGGTAGTGGTACTGTTAGTGTTCAATCTCAGGCTCAAGAAGAAGTACCTGAACCTGATGTAAGGAAGAGAAGAAGGCAGGTGACTAGTTTCTTTGCACCACGAACAACTCCTAGAGACCAACCTTCAATTCGTAGTGTAATGCAATCAAGAGATGCGGTTCACAACGTCGATATGGTAGTAGCTAGATGGTTATATGATGCAGGTTTGTCATTCAATGCTTCTCATTCTTATTATTATCAACCTATGATGGATGCAATAGCCTCTTATAGTCTAAGATACAAAGGTCCTTCGATTGATGACTTAAGAGGTAAACTTTTGTGTTGTTATGTTTCTAAAATTAGCATTTATTTGGCTAAAAGAAGAGTCAATTGGGGTACTTATGAATGTTCAATTATGTGTGACGGTTGGAAAAATAGGAGACAAGAGCCTGTTATAAATTTTGGTTTATTCTACAAAGGGCTCTATGTTTTTAAAATCTATTGATGCATCTAGTCTTATTAGAAATACCGAGACTTTGTTTGCGATATTTGATAAATTTGTGAATGATGTAGGGCCGAAAAACATTGTGCAGTTTATTAATAACAATGATTCCACTTATAAAGTAGCAGGAAAAAGGTTACAGAATACATATAATTCCTTTTTTTGGACTCCTTGTGTTGCACATTGCATTGACCTAATACTGGAGAATATAGGGGATCCTAGGTATTTCTTGTTATTAATGAGACTATGCAGAAAGATAAAAAGGTGACAAAGTTCGTGTATAATCGTGCATGGGTATTGAATTTGTTGAGAAAGGAATTTACCAATGGTAGGAATTTATGTCGTCCTATTGTGACAAGATTTGCAACAAATTTCTTAACACTTCAGTCTTTTGTTTCGATAAAGAAAGAGTTAAGACAAATGTTTACAAATGATAAGTAGATTGCATCTCAGCATGGTAGGTCTAATGCTGCAGTGGAGGTTTGTAATATTATACTGGAAGATAGAGAATTTTGGTCTTAATGACAATTTTTCATCTAAGTTTGTGAGCCTTTAGTGAGGGTGCTTCGCTTGGTTGACAATGAAGAAAAGCTAACAATAGGTTATATTTTTGATGTGATGAAGAGAGCGACGAGAGCAATTAAGGCCAATCTGAAACATAGGGCTTCTTTATACATACCATATCTTTCAGTCATTAATGAGAGAAGGGAAAGACAACTTTCTTCTCCATTGTTTGCAGCTGGGGCATTTTTAAATCCTCGTGTCTATTTTAGATTGGATCTTTCTAAGCAAGTTGAAGTTAATAGAGGAATGCTTTTAACTATTACAACAATTGTTAGCATTGACACGATGCAAGATCTTTTAAGCTCATAAATGGAGCTTTATAAGTTGTCTTATGGGATTTTAGAATGCCGATTGCTTTTTGACAAAGAGGAAAACTCTCTCCAGGTATTAGTTATTTCCTTTTTCTTATTTGTTGAAAATTAATTATCACTTTATTTTATTTATAACACTACTTTTGTTATCTTATGACTTACAGTTTCTTGGTAGGATCAATTCAAAAATAGTGTTCTAGAATTTAAAAGGTTTGCAATTCGAATTTTAAGTCAATGTGTGAGTGCAACAGGTTGTGAACGAAACTAGAGCACAGTTGAATTTATCCACTCCAAGAAAAGGAATAGATTAGAGCATAAGAGGTTGAATGACTTGGTTTTTGTTCTTTACAATTTAAAGCTTCGAGATAGGTATGTTATTATCATTATTAATTTTGATATAATTTTCTAATAATTATATTTTTTTGTTTACTAGGAATTTTAATAGCACAAGTAGTTCAACTAATCCAATTTCTATTGATAATATTGATCTTTTGGTGAATTGGGTTTCTAAAGAATCGAATTTAGCAGATATCAATGACTTGAAAAATAATTTTGGATGGGAAAGCATTAATATGTCATTTAGTGCATTGAATTTGAATGATAATAATGATGAAGCTCCTTTTAATGATGAGAATTTTGTACCAAATGATAACTATAGTCAGTGCAGTTATAACTAGTATCTTCACGTTGGCGATTGAATTTCGCTCCAAGTTTTTGTTTTCCTATTCTTTAAATTTTACTTATATTTGATGTTTATGTTGAATTCTATATATTTAACGTAATTATAAATATATTTTTTTAGGTTTAACTTCTATTAGATTGTTTCTTCGTCATAAACTCTTTTTGTAAATTGTAATAGTTAAGGATATTTGTTGTTCTTTTTATTGGATGTTTTGTATGTAATTATTATTCATTAAAATGATAAAATTGTATATTATTATAATATTTTAAATGGATTATTCTTAATTTTATATTTGTATGATGACGATTATCTTTTTTATATTAATTGTGATTATTATTTATATGTGAAATATTTAAAAATTATCATTTTTATATTAATTGTGATTATTATTTTTCTATTATGATGTTTGGAAGCAAGATTGATATAAACTTATAAAGTATGTAGTACAATTGGACAATATAGCAATGGATTATTTTGCAAATTTTAAAAATTTTAAGGACTATTTCATAAATTTAAAAAATTATCCGAAATGGTATCTGGTATTGACCGGTACTGGTATAATTCCGTACTAGAACCTAATCCAGTACCAGTATATTACCGTACTAGAATCCAATCCAGTACCAAGTCCGGTACGGTATTCACAACTTTGGCCAGAATAATGTTTGTAAAGGCATAAACAACTAATTTAATTGCAGATGTTTCTTTTAAAATATGAACTCAAGTATTTGATATGTCATTTATGTACTACGTAGATACTGTTTATTAAATAGTTATACTAATATAACGTGTCATATGTTAGCACCGTTAAATATGTAGTTAACAATGAATCATTTTTATTATAAATTGAAAATTGAAAATTTTATTTTTGATAGTGTTGATTAATATTATAAAATTAAGTAAAGTTTAAATTTTTTATAATTTACCTTTAAATATTCATTTAGTAAATATAAATATGTAGTATGACACAGTCTATTCGCAGGTTTGTTGCAGTTCAGCTTACCTCAGATTTAAGCACTTGTATTAAGGATATATTGGTCCCATAATCGGTTTATATATTTCATTAGATTTCTAAAGATGTCATAATTTGGAAGGGTCGAATTTGCGTTTTCCTTTCATGATAGAAAGGACAGAAAACACTACAGTCTGGGACCCTTTCGGGCACACAAGGAAACTATGACACCTAACTAGCTAACCTCACCGATTACAGTCAACAAACAACCACATCTGGTTGGGTTCCTCGACTACACGAAGTTGGATTGGAAGTATGATTTACCTATGTAAGCTCCAGATATGTGAGCTAACAACCCTTAACGCCTGTCCATCTAAACGGGCACACAACGCTCAAGCCTTTTAGGAACCTTACTTCTCTCATATACTCTTACTCTTTATTCCCCATTACTCTGAATCAAACACAACAAAATTGTTTACGACCAATCCTAGGCTGTCATAGATTTTCTGTTACACAAGATCCTCAAAAGAGGTGAGTGTAGAAGATACTCATCCTACACCTTAGGCATTTAGGAGACATGATTTCAGGGTTGGAAGCTTTTAGAAAAGAGAAGAGATTTAGAAGAAAAGTAACTTCTTCATTTTTATCAACCTCCAAAAGGATCTGCTTATAACGAAAGAAGAGCCCTGCTTTTATAAGCGAAGTAAGGGTCTGAAAGGTAAATGTACCTAAAGACAAAATCATTACATCTTTAACAAAAGTTACTTAACCTTATCAAGAAGGAATCTACTTTCGCAACAAATGTTCAATAGTTCTACTTTAACAAATGTCTAAAGGTCTACAGTAAGATGATAAGATGGAATCTTCAATCTTTCATCTAAAACGTTAGAAGTGCGTGTCTGACATGATGTGCATACCGTCAAACGGCTTCAAGGAAATGCTTGTCTCAAAAGACATGTTAGATTATGACGCAAGGAATCCAATTAATTATTTGTCACAAATTGGTTCATGCCATGATTGTAGATTGGATGGAGAGTTTGGTTCATCATAGCTGTCAGTATCCTGTTATTGTGATTTTAATTTGTTTACTAGGACTAAGCTAATATGTATGAAGCTGATGCAGGAATTTAGTTAACTCATCTCCATTAGGGCTATAGGGATCATCATTGGGATCTTGAGAATCTTGAAAAGTTGAGTTATAAGGTTAAGAAGGTCCTGCAATATCTGAGACTATGCCTTCTATGTCATATTTAGGAATATTGGAACCAGGAATATCAACTTCTGATGCTTCTAGTTCACCAGGGATAAATTTACGAGGATATGGTCCAATAGAAGGAGTGAGGACTGGTGTATCTAGAAAATTATTAATCTCTTTGAGAAAATCTCTTAGAGAGTGAAGTATGTTTTCCTGATGGTGTGGCCAATATAAGGATGCATGATAGTGTTGGACATGTTGTTCTGTGTAAAGAACACCAGTATGTGTTTCTCTGTATGGATGATGGAGAATGAAGAAGAAGTGCGTAGATTGTCGTCTAGCTAAGTTAGTCCATAGACGATGTTGTTAAATGATGATAGAGCATTGATGCTTCTATTTTTCTAACGATTGAAACCATTCCTAGAATGTCCATAATAAAGAACTTCCATTATTTTGATCATAGAGATTCTGGTATTACTTAAGAGTTGAGATTGTAATAGCACAAGCATAACGGGTTGAGAGTGCCCAGAGATACCATAATGTGTTTTCAGAGATAGGATCAAACTGAAAACTCACATTAAGGTAAGGTGCCTTGAGATTGAATATGGTAGCATTTTTAAGAGAATTATATTCACTCAAAAACTTATGCAAGTAATATAATAAACTAATATGAGCAAGTGAGGAAACTTCAAACACACTAGTAGGACTATTAGCTATAGTTGGAAAAGCTTTCTTTGTAAAGGCAGCAAAAACTAAAAACTCAATGAAGTTAGTAGGCCGAAGAGAAAGAGAATACTTACAGGGAAAAAAAGTATCTGGCAGCCACGATGGATATTGTCGGAGTTGTGTAGATAAAGTTGTGATACTAGCATCCTTCTGTGAGACAAGTTGTCTTTGATCAGAAATCTTTACAGGTGTAAGCTTCTACCAAATTTGCTTAAGATGCTTGATAGCTTCAGTCTGTTCTTTTGTCCAAGATGGTGGGTTCTTTTTCAAAAGCTTTGATAATCTCTAGGTATAAGCTGCAATGTGTGGTATGAAATCTCTGATATAATTAACAATCCCTAGGAATTGTTGAATTTGCTTAACAGTGAGATGTTCATCTGGAAATTGCAATAATTCTTTTGCAATGTGTGGACTTGGCTGGTAGAATCCATCTTTAAATTGTATACCCAAAAATTCAATTTCTGTTGTACCGATGATGTTTTTTGAGGCTGAAAGCATAATCCCATACTGTTGAGTGAGATCCAAGAATTTCTATAAAAGGGCCAAATGTTCCTCATAGGTCTTTGAGAACACTAAGATATCATTGATATAGATCAATGCACTATTAAGGATAAGCTCATAAATTTTTGTAATGGAATTCTAAAATAGTGATGGTGCAACTTTAAGTCCAAATGGCATAACAGTCCATTAGTATTATGCATTTGGGATGCAAAATGTCGCCTTATTTCTTTCATCTAAGTGAATACCCATTTGCGAAAAACTTGCCTTAAGATAAAACTTTAAGAAGATAACAACTTCCTTGAGAAATAGTACCTGAGTACTTATCTTAGGTAATGGGAATTTGTCATCCTACAGGAATGCAATCAGAGGCTTGTAGTCAATTACAAGTATTTTCTTTCCACATTTCTGCTCTGAGCGTTTGTTGACATAAAATGCTTAACAAGCCCAATCCGACTTTGTGGGCTCAATCAGTCCTTGCTTCAACAGAACTACACACTTATTAAGTGCGACCTTTAGACCATCAGGGTTCATCCTTGGATGTGTGGCTTTCGTAGGATTTATATCCTCATTATTCTTAAATGGTAGACTTGTGAAAAAGTCAGCATTCTTCCACAGAGGATATGGGTGACTAAACTATGGATGGGAATCTAGACCGTATTCCAACAATTTATCTCAAAGTTTAGTGTAATATGCAGGGACCTGAGTTAGTTCAAACACATATTTTACATCAGTGTATGGACTGAATAATGATCGATACCTGAGGCTAGTGGGTAGGATCTGCAAAGGTGATGCTTTACTATATGTATCCATACCAATCATAATATCTAGGCCTGGAAGATTACTTCTATGTACTTTAGTCCAAACTGTACAATGAGGAAAGAAGCGAATACTTATTCGTGTTTAGTTATCAACCAAATCTTAAATGTATTACCATCAGTAGCAGTAAAATACTCATCATGAGATGTCCATGAGTCAAATGATAAAATATTAGGCTTCATGACCGTATGACTGGATCTAGTATCCATAAATCCAATAGCCTTGATGGGCTTATCGTATTTATCTTGTTGAAATAACTGGATATGAATGTAAGGTCTTTGTACTGGTGTACAATCTATCTTTAGACAAGTCTGTTGTAACATGTAGAGCGAATCATCGTCTGTAGAGGCAGATGATTGAGATGATTCTTAATTAGAAGATGATATAGAGATAGCAAACTTGGTCTCTTCGTCCTCTTGAGATTATTCCTCAATTAGTTCCTCAACGTCATTATCAGAATGAATTGGCATAATAGACTTGATCTGCTATAACAAGTTGAGATCTTTTTTAGTTGCACGAAGATAGGAACAAGCAAAGTGTCCTAGTTTTCCACAAAGAAAACATCGAGTCGACTTCTATCAAAGTGAGGACTTTTTAAAGAACCACATAAACGTGTGTTTAGTACTATCGTTCTTCCTTTTGAAGGATTGCTTCCAAGGTTTCACGCCTTCCTTCTTCCTGTGGATCTTTCTCCGAGAGTAGACTTGATGAAAATGAACTTTCTTTTTGCTATGACACTCATAAGTCTTTTTATCTTTGCATTTTATTTGAAGATAAGGCTTCTTACAAACCTGCTTGAGAATTGGACCGCCTTTATAGATGTTCTTGAACAAGGTATGCTGATCATATAACTTATTAAGAAAAGCTAATGCAAGCTGATACATTTCTCTAAAAGATATAGTTGACATGTCTCGTTGTAGAGAAACTATAGTCCTTTGTAGTTCTAGCTGTAACTATCTGGAAGGGATGATATAAAAGTATATCGAAGATTAACATCATTCCATCTATTCAACAGATAGTACCTTTCCGTGATGTGTTTGTAATGCTTTTGGATATCACGCTTATCAAGAAAACAACATTTCATAGCGAAGTACTCCTGACGGATTTGTTTGTCAATTAACTGAAAGTCACCAATAAATTCTTTACGAATTATTCCAAGTAATGCTCCAGTAGTTCATACTTGTATGTACTGAAGTCGTTGATAGTCATTAATACTTTGCCACCATTCTCGCAGAGTACCATTAAAACGAGATGTGAATTCAGACAAAATATCTGGCAAGTGATAATTTGGTCTAGTCATTTGAAGACCAATCTATGCACCAAATTCATGAATTCTATCCCTCCATTTCTTTGTGGGTAGATCAATGAAAGTAAACTAAGGTCCTAAAATAGACTTGGTTGTTGTAGACTGACTTGTAGTAGGCTGCACAAGTTTAATGTGCGTAGCATGTGGTGTTGGTTTAGGTCTGAAAGGTTCAGTACCTGTGGATTCTGCTTCACTTTTTTCTGGTTCAGCTTCAGTATATTGAGGCATCATCATTAGAACATTAGATAATTTTGAAAGATCAGCAAAGTATGTTGAATCGTCAGATGATGGTTTTTAAATATGTTCAGATGATGACTCGAAAACTAGTAACTCAGAGACTAGTTCAGATCGTGTTGTAGAGACTTCAGATGTTTGTGCAGAGACTGAATCAGATGGTTTTGACTGAGAACTCGAATCTTCTATAATAGATTTGGTAGTTAGAGTTGCAAGGAACTCTGTCTGTTTAGCTTTGTCCTTCCAAAGAGAAGAGGTGGAAGGTTTAACTTTCGTGGAGACTCTGGTGTTATCCATATTTGTATTAGTTTACTCCACTGTTGTGTTGGTTCAAAAGGTTGATATGAGGTTGATGGCTTATAAACCTTTGAAGACTTAGAAACTCGTTGTCTAGGCAAGTGATCAGATTTTTGCCTAGGTTTTGATTTCTTTGGTTTCTCCAGAGTTGTCTGAGGATGTATGTACTGTCTAATCAAAGGATAATTAAATTTGAATATCTTTGAGTAGTCAACTTATTCTGGATACTTCTGATATATAGGAGATGGACATGTTGGTTGAGAATTTGGAAAATCCAAAGAGGATGCACCATATATCATTTTGGATTGAGCCGCATGCATATCAGCTTCCATTTGTTGCATAATTCCTTGTATCTTTTATATCTCACAAACTTTAAAGTCAAAGTTAGGCCCCATGTAATGGGCTGAGATGTATTGTCGAAGTTCAACATTAAGACGCTAAATCTAAGCTTTATACGATTGATACATCTGTTGTATCTGTTTAGAAACTGCATTGACTTTCATATGAGTAGCTTGGTATTGTTGACTGATTCCATTCAGCTTAGAATCAATTCTTCTCAGAACATTGTTTTATGCTACTGCGTTTGATGTTTTCTAGTTGAGAACTTCATCAGTTGGATTAGACACAAGTGTTCCTTGTGAAGTAATTCATGTGGCTCAGATGTAAGGGTTATAAACAACCCGTTGTGATTCATGAGTACTCCTGGTCATAATGGGAAAATCTTCCTCGTATAGCTTTGCCATCATATAGGGTATAAGAGTAGGAGTCACCATAGGAATTGCTAGCTTAGATCTGTTAGATCCTTCAGTAGATCTGCATGTAGACGACTTGAGCATCTTCCTTAGAGACTTGGGTCTGGATCTTTCTATTAATAGATCAAAAGAATCATCTTGATCTGGATCATCACCAAGAGGATGATATTATTGAGAAGGTTTGCACTGAGATATGGGTTGTTTCTTCTTCCTTCTCCTTTGATATCTTGGATCATCATCATCACTGTCTGACTCAGGATTGAGACAAATCTCACAGTATGGTTCATACATAGATGGGTCGACTCCCATACGAAATGTCCACGATGATGACTAACATAGACTAGATCTCTGATAGATTTAAAATAATAAACAGGAAGACCAGATTTACCTTTCGTATGTGAAGATACGGACTGGATCATAAGGATTGTTGACTCGGATGATGAAGCTCCAAATTGTAACACCCCACACTCGCAAGACACGTACTCGACATCCTATGTGATATCCGAGTTTGTGCTTCACAAGGGTGGCATGCTAGCATACTCAGTCAGTAAAATCTCATTACAATTTTTTTCTTAACATTACAAAACAATGCACACTTTTGCGAAAAATCAATAATCAAATCGGACCTGTTTTATTCTTAAACTTTTTCAATCACATTTAAAATAATTGCACTCAAGATTTATTTCATTTACAAACCATTCCATTTTGGAAAGTTGTTACAAAATAGAATTGATCAATACACATGATACAAAATTTTAGAATACATTCTTTCATACAAAAATTAAAGAAAATAATTATGCAGACGCGAACTGATCCCGACCTCTATCTCTTACTTGAATGCAGTAGGTATATTGCCGTTTGTCTAACGGGGTACTCTTCAGAGCCTAAAAAATAATTGCAATTTTTGGGTGAGTTTTACGAACTCAGTGAGTGACCATCCTTGATGGCTTACTCAATCACACAACACATATCACATTCAGCAATCATTCAAACAATTTAAATCATACAAATCATATGAATACGCAATGCTCATGAGACTCACTTTCAGTAATTCTTTTGTTGTGATCGAGTGCCTATAACTATCCTGTATCAATTGTCGATGTCGAGCTCATTAATAACTATCTCGTATCCGTTGGGGATACCAGGTTCATTTTACATAGTGAGCCTTTAGCTCTTAATCACTTTCCAAGCTCTAGGCTCTTTTTCACAGTCTGAGCTTTAGGCTCTTTTGTTATAGCTACTCCGGTCACAACTACCTTTATCTTTCATGCATTTATCTAATGAAATGCATCAATCGCATATGATCAGTTATTCACATTCACTTATCATCGAACCTTAGTCCGGCATTCAACATCAAAGTTGATAATCACTTTCTTTCATATGCGGAAGTTTAGCAATCAAATCATGTATCACTTATTTGGTCAAATTCACATACAAGTAGCACTTCGATATCTTCACATTTAGCAAACTCCTTGGACATTTATTGTCCGAAATCAAAACAATCACATTCACATCTCATTCATAATCACAAAATTCATAATATAAACAAACAAACAATAAAGCAAGACCGTCTAGTTCTACTCACAGTACACTCCAGATTAGCATTTGCTTCCAATTTTGGAAACGTCTGAATGAAGGCATTTATCCTACACATCCAAACTTATGCAATACACACATTGCATACACATTAATAATTGAAAAATTATAAGTATTCGTTTAGACACAAATATGAAATATGTACAATGCATGCTTAATGACAATCTCAGGTATCTTTCCATTATTCTCGACACATTATCAATCATATTTCAAAAGTCACCAAAGTATAAGTTCTACTTAGGTTTACACCTCAATAAAACTATTATAATCAAAATTCATAATTCAATTACTCATCATTTCTTTTTCACAGTATCCAAATCTCATTCACTTTTATTTAATACCCATTACTCATTTTCTTTGAATCACAGCTACAATCATATGAACCTATCCATTTCCATTATACACATGTATTTGGTACTTTAATACCAAACATTCATTCACTAATGTTATTTTATCATTATATGATCATACAATATCCAAACTCTCATTCTTTCTTACAACATCTCCCAAAATTCCAAACCTTCGGGTCTATTTTCCATGAACATTATGAGTAGTAAAATGAAGTAATTTGGTAACAAATTCTTCAAGGAAAGTTTTCCCCATTGTCTTAAGTTCACTTTGGTTCATTCACCTTGGTTCAATACCCCAACCGTTATACTCCAAATAATTCGGATTGTTCCTAAACTGAGACAGTATTATGTACTTCACTTCTATTCAGAAAATTGCTATTCCTAGATATAGAATTAAGATTCATCTCTACATAATATCTATATTTCTAGTGTACTACAATTCAAGAATCATCTCATTTGGAAATCTACAGATCAAGATATAACCAAAATACCCAAGCATGTTTAGTGAAATCTTACCAGTTCATACTATTCTAGTAGGTTCCCTCACCTTCATTTAATCAGTATCTTCCAAATCAATTTAGAATGCTACCAATTTTTTTGTAGAGGTAGAATAATGAGTTAGGAACCTATTGGTTTAAGAATCAAGTCATTTGGGGGTCTAGAGAAGAAGTTATGGTCGAAATAAGCATGATTGTTCAGTTCGTAAAAGACTTTCCAGTGTGACAGATAAGGACAAAAATGCTAGACTATTTGTAAACACACTCAGTCGGACCATCTGACATTTTACACTTGATCTCTCTCAATTGATTTCAGATTGCCATGATTTTAGGTGGAGAGGTAGAGCAATGGGTTACGAATCCATTGTTTCAAGTCTCATGTCATTTGGAGGTTAGAAGAAGGAGATATAGCCAAAATACTAAAGGATGTTTGTCAGCCTCCAACCTTCAAAGCCGCAATTGTCTGCACTCATGATCGTCTGCGATCGTATGGACGATAACGGCTTTCCCAATCGCACTCCCTCTCTTCAAATCTCCATAACTTTCAATTTAGAACTCCAAAAATTTCAAACTTTATACAATAAAAAGCTAAAAGAAAGATCTACAACAATTTTCCAACTCTAAATTCATTCTTTTGGTCATCTCTAAAAACCCTCACATATTTAAATATATGCATACATTCTCAGTGAAGAGAAACAAAGCCTTCATTTCTATTTTCTTCAAAATGTTTTTGCACCTAGTTATACATATTTTCCACTGCACTCATTCAGTTCCATCAACTCTTCCATTTCATCTTAACTTATCTCTATATCACAAATTTATCTTTTAACATATTAATCATCGAATATGCAAACACAACATATAAGGCATACCTAAAACTTCCTCAGTCACTTGTCAACAAATATATATATCACTATTTCCTAACCATTTAATAGTGAGCTAACGTGATGCATGCTTCATCTTATACAGAAATAAAGAACCATAACAAGCTTACTTGTTTAAAGCTCTAACATCTTCAAAATCTCCAGAA
>JANITX010164052.1:0-13797 GCA_027564395.1 Erythroxylum ulei
CATATATGAAACTTCATATATTAAGTATCAAAGTTCTACATATAACCAAATCCATAACACAAGACATTGTTCAACACTTGATTAAACTGTAATCAAGCTCATTTAACTACACTGTCGTAAACTCTAACTCAGAAATTTACACATATGCAGTTAAACTTGACAATGTAAGATTAATTCCCCTTTGAAGCCCCGGTGCACGCAAGCCACTGCTACATTTTCAAGAGGGATGAAGACCTAGCCGTGCATGACTCCGGAACCTTGCGTAAATGCTAAAGCTCCTATGTTATCCATGGTAGGAATAGTGAGCGGCGATGTAGGAATCAAATGGGGAGTGGCTGAATGATGGTCGCAGATGAAAGGTGGAATGGTCGTCGAGTGTCGGTCCTCCAGATAGACTTCTACTCCTGCCGAGTGTTCTATCCCCCCTTTAACCTAATTTGACAAGGTATTTATAGGATGGGTCCGAGTCAGGATGGAATAGTAAGAGGATTTTCCAAATTAAGTCCGGATACCCGACCGTTCGCTGTGGCAAGGAGGAGTTGCATCGCGGTGTGCACGTTTTGGATTACCTGCTGCGGTAGAGAAATTAATCTACGCCGCGGCGAGATGTTACGTGATGGTGCGCCGCGGTGAGATGATTAGTTTATGCTGCGGCGTGCTTTCTTCTTGATGCGCCGCGGCGTGCATCAGGGAGATCACGTCTTGTTGACTCATTGAATCCTTTTGACTCCTGTGTCTCCTAAAATATAAAATAACAATTTACAAGATCAATTGTCCTTAGAAAAATTATAATGCAATTAATGTCAATTTTTAACAATTTTTACTAGCAAATTACATAAAATATAAGCTCACAGTAAGGGACTAATTTAAGCACAAAATCAAGCATTAAGAGTCAAAAAGTATATTAAAAGCTATGAAAGTGTAGCCAATTTATATGATAAACTTGGGCTCAATCAATCGTCTATAAAGACGTATCGTCTGTGATTACGTCACATTGTCTGTGATGACATCATATCATTTGTAGAGACTTATCTTCTGTGATGTCATCATATCATCTATGATGACGTCATATCATCTGTAAGGAGGTATCGTCTGTAAGGTTGTATCGTCTATAGAGATGTATCATTTGTGATGACATCATATCGTCTGTGATGACGCCATATTCGTCTTAAGAGTTGCATCGTCTTGAGTTGACTTTGCTTTGTCTTAAGTTGACTTTGTTACAGCTGCTCTTCGCTTCGTCTGCTCTTTGCTTCGTCTGCTCTTTGCTTCGTCTGCTCGTTGCTATGTCTGCTCTTTGCTTCGTCTGCTCTTTGCTTTATCTGCTCTTTGCTTTTTTTGCTTTTCGCTTCGACTGCTTTGTGCTTCGTCTATTTTTCTCAATTCGTCTAACCCTTCGTCTTAGGTTGACTTTCTGGTTCATCTTACGTTGACCAGAACATCTTCTAGTCCAACTTTGACACTCTAGATGCCAGAATTTGTCTTCAAGATCTTCTTGAAAGTTTTAAATCTCAAAGTCCTCTTTGAAACCATCCTAAGATGATCTTAATCAAACATCTATAGAGAGAGTTATACTATTTTTACCACGACAGGTTCAATATGATTGAGGGCAAAATCATGTTTAATTCTTTTAGTCAAAACTTTATTATCCGACCTCTAAATGAAGTGATTCTTGAACCAATAGTTTCTTAACACATTTTTTCGTCTCTCCATATAATTTCATGACATTTGGTGTTTATTTGAAAAAAATGGATTGAATCAAGGTAAGGGTATCAGTTGGAAGAGTATGAATGGGAGGAATTTAAGTATAGTGTACTATTTTAGTCTAACAACAATCTGAAATGTTTGGGATGGAAACTTCAAATTTCTTAACCAAATTAAATGATTTTGGTGTCATTAGAAACTTAAGACAACGGGGAACATTTTCCAGAAGAATAAGTGTTGTCTTGCTTATAAATAAAGAAGAAAAATATGAATGGAGGGATAAAAGAAGAGAATAACAAAATTGAGAAAGAAAGAGGAAAAGAGTTTTGTGGTTTGAGAGAAAAGAAGAGAGTTGAGCTAGGGTTTTTAATTATTCTTAGTCTTCAAGAAAGATTTTGGAACTGTTCAAGAAGAGAAAAAGGCAAAGGAAGAAAAGAGTTTCCCTTTGAGCCAAAGATCCCTTCATTTGGTGAAGAATGAAGGTAAGATCATTTTGAATCCTTTGGATTTTTAGAAGGATTTTAGTTCATGGAGTTTAGAAAATGCTTGGGTTTAAGCATTTTAGAACCCATCTTAGTGATTTGGCATTATGGGATTTTCTATTGGATTCTTATTGAATGAGACTTCGTTTGTTTTAGGGAACTAAGAGAATCTTACTCAAGAGCTAAGGAAAAGACAACCTTGGCTTGGATTTTTGCAAGCAAATTAGGTGGGTAATATATTTATGGTTGTTGTGTAAATGGGAAATGTGCCTATGTGTGTGTATATGCTTGAATTGTTAAATTGTGAATTCTGTAATGTGGAAAATGCATTATGATATGTTTTATGTTATGCATTAAAAGATGTATGACATTTCAATATGATTGAATTGTGATTATGATCATGTATGCCTTTTGAAAAAAAATGTCATGGTATTTTTGTATGGATGAAAAGAAGAAAAAGTATGAGAAGTATGAGAATATGAAATGGTAATCGATTGAATTGAGCATGAAATTGATTGTGTTTGGGTGAGAGAGGAGCCATTTAGTGCGTCACGTGCATGTGGACAAGAGCCTTCTCCCGGCTGCTCACTTGAGGCCACGAGATCCTAAGAATTTGGACTCGTTTTGTTCACGGAGTAAACTTTGGTTTCTCTATTTTGCTCCACGAAAACTCTCGAGCCAATTAGTTGTGCATTGCATATTCGATTTATCAAGTATGATGCATAATTGAGTGTTATGTTTTGATGGATGAATCTTCATGATATGTTTTATGTGATGACATTTGAATTATGGAATTTTGAGCTTGAATTGTGGATGATAGAATTGCTAGATTAAATGGGATATATATATATATATATGCTATATGCATACTTTGGTATATTTATATATATGTGTGTGTGTGATTGAATTGTATGGCTCGTTGCCGATGACTATAAATATATAAGCCACTGGGCTTCGCAGCTTACCTCATTACCTTCCACTCCACACGTGAAGAAATAGCAGCTCAGCATTGATCCTTGTAAACTTTGGCAAACACCAAGAATAGAGACTTTTGTAATTAAGTTAGTTCAGAAATTTTTGGTATTTAGAATCATCTTAAGCATAAGCATTCGATTGTATAGTGTATTTTTGTATTTTGTAATAAGAAAAAGGGGTGGTTTTGGAAATGTAAAGATATTATGAAAACATACATTTTGTTCTAAAATGGGCCCAAGTGATTACTGAAACTCTTGTGTGTTCAATAAGGTTTACATCTTTTGTGATTGAAATTATTTTCAATACATCGGGTCGTTTTGATTATCATTTTTTCGCATGTGCGTTTATTGTTTAAAAAAAATTACCATGAGATTGTTTCAGTTTATGGCTCCAAATGTTGGGCTCCGAAAGTGGGGTCCAACATTGTTTGGCATGAGAGCTGAAGAAATGTGTTTGTTCTTATCATCTGATTTCAAATGTTGGGCTCCAAAAGCGGAGTCCAACATTGTTTGATATCAGAGCTTAGGCTTTTTCCTAAGCTTAGAATGTATAATAGGATGAATTGTCTGTTATGTGATTAATTGTTATATTGTGAATTGATGTGTTGCATTAAGTGACATGCATATCATGCATACATGTAGGAAATAAGATTAAAATGAAAGTAAGCTGAAAGATAGTGTCTTATCGAAGGAGTAAAGTGCTACCTCGTAAAAGAACATGAGGAGTTTTGCAAGGATCTGCTGCACCTGATTCCTCACCATTAGAGAAGGGCATTGATGAGTATAGAATCCCAGTAATTGCAACCACATGAGTCACATGTATGAACTTTTGTTAAGAGTTTGGATTATTAGAAACGATGAGAAGAATGGTGTTTTGTTAAAGTGTAAGATAAGGAAAGTTTGTGGATATTTAGAAATAAGAAATATGGCGTAGTCCAACATGTTAGACATAGATTCAGTATTTGTGGTTATGTCAGCGAATAAGGAAACAAAATTTTGTTTTGGATATGTACTTGAATTGATAGGGATGTGAAAAGATTTTCATGAATTGAATGAGAAAGACATAGAGACATAGGTGGAAATGACAAGATTTAAGGTGTACAAGTAAAGAGGAATTGAAAGGTTGAACTTGGAATTGAAAATGATTGTTTAATTGGTGTGATAAGAGTTACGGTCTGGTATAAGATTGTGTTAGTGAATTCGATATCAAAATTTTAAGATGGCTATGAGTTTATGCTTCTAAATTGATTAAGAACATACGTATGAAAAGTGACACAAATGATAGTGATATATGTATAAGTTCTCAAGGTTATGTCGACCAGTTATTATGAGTACATATCCAATAATGTGGTTACATTGGTGAATAATGTGATTGAGTACATACGAGATCTATATTTGGATATGGTGTAGGAGATAATCTATGATCTCTATAGTTAAAATTATGAGATGAATCAAAGTAACACGATAGAAGTATGATATAGGTGATTATGCCAAAAAGGTAACTACTATGGAGAAAATCATTTGAGAAAGGTAAGTCAATTAGGAAATTAAAAGAAACCCGAGATGTATTAGGGAACCAATTAAAATAGTAGGGTATTTGAATAAGCAAATAAATCAAGCGTTTTTGCTGAATATAGTAGTTTGGAAGAAATTATTCGAGTAAAAGAGTTACTGGGAGACTGAGGAAAACATAAGACCGTATTACCTCCATTTGTTTGATCACTTAGGTAAGAATTTCGAGGACGAAATTCTTTAAGGGGGAGAATTGTTGTACCCTGAACTTTTTTTAGAAGTTAGAACTATTAAATGAGAAATTTTGGTGATTAGTCATGAGTAAAGAACAATTGAATGAAAATTCTTGAATTAGAAATGATAGACAAGATTAAAGTAGTAAATGAGAAGTGTGGATAGATTCATGTTTTTGCTTTGTTGTTTTAGGTAGATAAGAGATTATGAAATGGGAAGACTTAAGGTGAAAGTTAGAAGTAAAAGGAAAGCGAAAATGAAGTTGAATATGTGTAGTAAGTTGATGATCAATGAAATATGAATTGGGTATGGATGATTGTTAAGTTGAAATTAGCTATAAGTGGAGAAGTTATTAACTTGAGATGATGATTTTTGAACATGAATTGTTGATATATATATAGTATGATATTATGGAAAAGAAAGATAGGAATTATGAATGATGAGATGTAGTTGAATGGGATGAGTCAGATGAGTTAAGATTTGAGAGTTTAATGAAGTCAATTTAGTAGTTGAATGGTTATGCTCAGGGCATCCCAAGTCTGTATAGTGCAAATTTCAAGTCTTCCATAGGGGCAAAATTTCGTGTTCTGACTTCAAGTGAAAAAATGTATTGATCTAGGCTAAATTAGACAAAGTTGTCTTCTAGAAAGTTGTAGCTTATCTTTCTAGCTTTCTAACGGTATATAGTATGAAAATTTTGGACATTTGAGTCGAAAGTTATGATCTTTATAAGTGGAGGTGCTCTAGAGAGTGTGGTTAGTGATTTAGAACTTGTAGGGATGTGAGGAAGACCCAGTAGAAATACCCATCTTCTTATGCACTGTAGACCGAAACATCTTCTTATGCACTGTAGATTGAAACATCTTCTTATACACTGTAGACCGAAACATCTTCTTATGCACTGTAGACCAAAACATCTTTTTATGCACTATAGATCGAAACATCTTCTTATGCACTGTAAATCAAAACATCTTCTTATGCACAATAGACTGAAACATCTTCTTATGCACTGTAGACTGAAACATCTTCTTATACATGGTAGACTAAAACATCTTCTTACGCACTATAAATTGAAACATCTTCTTATGCACTATAGACCGAAACATTTTTTTATGCACTATAGACCGAAACATTTTCTTATCCGCTATAGACTGAAACATCTTCTTATGCACTGTAAACCGAAACATCTTCTTATGCATTGTAGACCGAAAAATCTTCTTTTTCACTGTAGACCGAAACATGACCGAAACATCTTCTTATGCACTATAGACTGAAACATCTTCGTATGAACTGTAGACCGAAACATCTTCTTATGCATTGTAGACCAAAACATCTTCTCATGCACTGTAAATTGAAACATCTTCTTATGCACTGTAGACTGAATCATCTTACATCATCTGGTCCAATTTTGATCCTCTATATGGTAAAATCTATCTTTATGGTCTTCATGAAAGTGGTAGATCTAGAAGTCCTCTTTTAAATTGTCTAAGAATAACCTTAGTTCGACATCTATAAAGAAAGCTATGCCAATTGTCCAGAAACAGGTTCAATATGATTGAGGCCAAAACCTTGTTTGATTCTTTTGGCCATAACCGCAACATCCGACCTCCAGATGAGATCATTCTTATCTCTAACTAAACTAGAGACATAGAGCTACAAATGTTCTGAAGAAGTCAATTTGTAATTCATGTTTAAGGTTTCCTAAAATCTGTCCTGAAGTTGATCAAATTGGTTTATTTTGATGTTTGACTGGTGTGGGCATGCCACCCTTGGGGGATGATGACTAATGAGTGTTTATGAAAATAACCTTATAGGATAATATGATAAGTATAATGATTCCACATGTTGGGCTCCGGAAGTAGGGTCCAGCAACTATAGAAGATTTATCAAGAAGTTTGGCTTCATAAGCAAATCTTTGGCAGATATGTTGAAAAATGATGATTTTGAATGGACTAGAAGTGCCAAAAAAGCATTTGAAACACCTAAAGCAACACTACATATTTTAAAGGAAATTAAAAGATGATGAGTAAGAGGCTCCTCCGCTCTACTTTTCTAAATCATCCTTTAGTTTTGGATTCTGCTCTTATTGTTACTGCTCCTATATCTCCCTTTCTTCTTCATCTCTTCTCTACATCACCCATGTGTTTCTCTTCCCCTCCACCCTCTACTTTTTTTTTTGCTTCATGACCAGGGGTAACTCAGTCTTTTCCTTTTGTCCATATTCTTGCTTTAATAACTTTTTGATTTTTTTCAACTGACTTTTGCAGAATTCCAAATCCAGATTTATGGATTCTAGTCTTCCCCCACTGCCCTCTCCTCCCAATCTCTGCCATGCCAACCTTAAACTTACCTTTCTAACCCGTTTCCTCCTTTTCCTCCACTCTCATCGATTGAAGCTATCAACTTGGTTCAAAAACCCCTTGAAGCTTGGAAAACCTAGAAACAAGTTGTAGGGGATAATCAAACACCTCTTTACATTACAGTCCACCATTTGAGCACGATGGGAAGATTATATGGCTCCAACCGTTAATATATTGCAAGAAGGGAATAGGACTTAGGAAGCATCACTACTAAGTTTTTTCACGAGAGAAGGCCTCTATTTCCTTATCCAAACATGGACCCAAAGACATTGGAAGGGTAGGGGATTGTTGGAAATTATGCTAATAGAGGAAGATAATCTAATTTTCACTTTCAGTTCAAAATCATAAGCTCATAAGGAATTTAGGAAGGACTATGGCACATTTTCAACTCCCTTTATTTCTTTAAAGCTGGAAACTAGGAATAGAGTTGGATAAAATCAGAATGAAAAACATTCCATTATGGGTGAATATTCATCATATTCCCTTGGAATATTGGACCACTAAGGGCCTAAGCTTTCTAGCTAGCTATTTGGGGAAGCCTTTACACATAGATGAAAACCTTTCCATGAGGAAAAGAATTGAATTTTACAGATTATATATACTAGCATGGACATTTATAAAGAAATGAACGATAGCATCCCTATAATGTGACTAGTAGATGGAAGTTCTATTAAGGAGGAAAAATCCCTAGAAACTTACTAATGTTGATCCTTTTTAAGAGCACAAGGAAACAAGTGGAAAGCCACTAAAATTTTTCAAAAAGGGAGATTATGTAGAGCTAATGGGATTACAGGATTTTATTTCAGAAAAGGCTAGTGAGAAAATAAAATTAGTAAAGTAGACAGTTGATCCTGTGGATACTAACTTAGTTGTGAAGTATACTAATCTTCTAAGGAGCTTAATAGAGGGCAAAAGGAATCAATTTCTACCTCAACCCCAAAGCCAATACAACTAAAGGAAAACCAACAACAAGAAGCCAATCAAGACAAAAATTTTAAGAAGGTGAGGTCTACAAGGTACAAAATGAGCAATAGGAAAAGCTCCAAAGGTAAAAGCATTATTAAATGACTATTATAGTGTGGAATATGAGAGTTCTTAATAGTGCATCAAAGTTTAATGCTTTAAGGTACTTTGTGTTAAGGCAAAAGCCTTTGTTATTTTTTCTTTTAAAAACTAAAATTAGAGAAAGCTACCTTGAATAAACTGAGTTACTTAGGAATTCACCGGAAACTTCTCTCAAATCACCATTGCCACAATTATGGAAGAATTACTATTTGCTATAATGTGGAATTAGTGAATGTGGAATCATTGGAAATTAATGAGCAACTTTATTCATTTGAGATTGGTCCTTAAGATGCAAAACACTACTTCTTTAGCTACTTTTGTCTATGGTTTCAATATAGCTTTCCAAAGAAATGAGATTTGGAGCTCATTAAGAAGGATAAAAGCCATAAAAGCCACTGCATTAGGTCTTTGGTTTGTGGTGATTTCAACACAAATCTCTATAGGTTAGAGGTAGATGGAAATTATAACTCGCTCAATTATAATATGGATCTTTTTAATGCACCAAAGAAGTGGAGCTTACGAATCTTAAATATTAGGGGAATAGGTTCACTTAGACTAAGAAATAAACATCAAGATTGTTATTCCATAAGAAACTGGATAGAGCTTTAGTGAATGTAGAATGGATACACAATTTCTCTGAAAGCAATGCATTTTCATGGATCCTAGTTTCTCTAATCATTCCTTTATTAAGAATGATAATCTTTTAAAAAGGATAGTACTACACATCCTTTCAGGTTTAACAATTTTCTTGTTAATGTGGAAGGATTCCAAGCAGCAATAGATAAAGGCTTGGATGTAGTTGTTATTAGTAAAAAATAGTTATGTCCGTGTGCAAAAAATCAAAGCTATAAAAAAGGAATTAAAGCTTTTGAATGTTAGTAGTAATTAGAACACAAAAAAGGAGATTAAAGAGGCCAAAAATTGATTTCTAACTATCCAAAACTCACTACTGGAACCTAATGAATGAGGAGAGAAATGCTCTTAAGCACTACATGTAGGTGATAGACAATTACAACAACTTAATATAATAAAGAACTAGAGTCAACTGGATAAAGGATGAGGATAGATTTACAAAATTTTTCTTTAACATTATGTCATCCAGGAAAAACGTCGATAGAATTTTTTCTATAAAAGCCAAATCTGGTAAAATAATTTGTAGATAAGAAGAAATTAGAAAGGAAGCTGTGAATTTTTTCATAAAACTTATAGGGCATGAGGGGAATTCAAAAGCATTTATAGAGGATCTAAAACTTTTTATCTCTTTTAAAATACCTAATGTAAAAGCTAACCTGATCAAACCAATTAGTGACAATGAAATAGAGGTTATTTTCAACATGAATAGATCTAAGGTTCTTAGTAAAAATGTCCTTAATGGGAACTTCTACCATAAAACTTGGTATAAGATTGGAAATATTATTAAGGAAGCAGTGTATGAATTCTTCAAGAAAGAGTTATTGCTGAAAGAGATTAATAAAGCTTTTTTTTATACCTAATCCCTATAGTCCCTAATCCTATTTCTTTAAATGAATATAGACCTATTTCTTACACTAACTTCACTTACAAGATCATTGCTAAAGTGTTAGCAAATAGGCTGAAACTAGTCCTGAAATTTATAATCAATGAGAACCAAGGAGCTTTCTTGAGCAATAGACATATTGGAGACAATATTCTAATCATATAGGAGCTTATAAAATGATGTGCAAGTAGAAACTTTGTACATAACTATGCTATCAAGGTGAATCTCTATAAATCATTCGATAATTTCAATTGGAATTTCATATTACAAACACTTGAAGTCTTAAAGTTTTCCTAAAAGTTCAAAGACTAGATTAGAGCTTGCATCACCTCAACTTCTTTTGGCATTTTGATTAATGGGAATCCTACTGAAATCTTCAAGGTCTAAAGGACTTAGGCAAAGGGACCCCCTCTCCCTATCCATAATTTGCATGGAGGTTTTCCTACTCTTGTTGAAGTAAAATGTTTCCACTACCCCCAAATTTATTGTTTCACTCTAAATGTAAGTTGGTTTCCCTAACAAACTTATGTTTTATAGATGATCTTATTTTGCTAAGAAAAGATGATGCTAACTCAGTTTCCATACTGATGAGTACCTTACAAAGATTTAAGGAGCTTCTGGCCTTGGAATTAATCTCCAAAAGAGCTTCTTCATCTTACCATAAAGTGATGCACACCTCTCAGATGTAATGTCTCAAATTACTGGAATGGTTAAACAAACCCTGTGCTATATCTGGGAATTCCTATCTCCTCTAAAAGGCTTCGATATAGAGAATGCTTTGCTTTGATAGAAAAAATCCAAAAAAAAAGGGATCATAGATCAATAGGACTCTTTAATATGATGGTAACCTCCAATTTCTAGAATTTATCAAAAGGTCTTATTAAAATTATCGAAAAGATGATGAAGCAATTCCATTGGGGAAAAGGGGGAGGTGAAGAAGCGGTTGTAAAATTGAGCTAGAAAGATATTTTTCAATTAAAGGAAGAAGGAGGGTTGGGATAGGGGACAATAAAGTAGCAAGATATTTTTAATACTAAAAAGGATTTAAAGAAAATTGGGTAAGAAGGAATCATAGTGGAATGAATCGATTCTTAAAGCAAAATTGTCTTTGGGCTCTAATTCCTAAAGATACCAATTCTTTAATTAGATACTATAGCTAAAAGAAATTATATAGTAATATATAACCTGTAAAATATGAATAGGTACTTTTGCTTCTGTATGGTTTGATAACTAGTATGTTAGGGAGCTCTCATCCATAACTTGTAGGTAAGGACTTCACTCTCAAGGTTCTCAAGGAAAGCTAAAGTGCAGGAACTAATAAAGTATGAAAATTGGTCTGTAACTCTAGAGTTGGTGAGGAACTTACTGATTTCCTAATATCTAAATATTGATTATGAAGACATTTACCTTTGGCATGAACTACCACTTTGGTAGATTTAACAAATAGGAAAACTAAGGAATTGATTTATGAGGCTGGTACAATAGTGGAATATAGTAGATTGGTTTAGAGCAAAAGAAAAAAGCCAAATGTCAGCCTATTGCTTTGTTTAACAATATTGAATAGGCTTAGCATAATGAATAGAATAAAGTTCCTATCCATACCTAAGGTATGTGTTCTTTGCTATACCTCTAATATTATATTGTAGAGGATCTTAACATTATATTAGTGCAGTTTCCACCAAAGCAAGCTAGTAGACATTATCTAAAGGATACAACATATGACAAGCTCCTAATAGGATAAGGACGTTTACAAGGTGGTAGTAACAACATGTTTCCAAAAGATTTTAAAGTAAAGAAATTATAGAAGATTTAAAGGAAAGACCAGAAGCTTATCTGCTCTTATATAACTAACAAAAGCAAGCATAAGGAAGCAGCTTATCATCAATTAGATTACAAAGAAATGTAGCAGAAAACTGGCGATTTCTTCAAGAATCTAATACTTTTAAAAAATTTAACTTAATTCAATTTATGCTTATGTTAATATGGTTTCCCCTAGTAGTTTTAGATTAATTATAGTGTCTACAGATTATATGCTGTATTTAAAGATGTATCCCTAAGGGTGACTTCTTGTAACTGATTTCTTCATTTTATTAAATTTATTTTAAAAAAACACTTAAAGCAACACTAATAATGCAACCCGCACCAATAGTATTAATGAGATTTGATATCAACATAATAGGACTAAGAAATGTTCTATCAAAATATGTTTAACATAAGAAATCAAACACACAAATATACAAAAGAAGGATAGGAATCACTAGACTTTAGAAAAAGAAAAGGATTGAATGGGGTAAGTTTCTAGGATTGATATTAATAAGGTAGATATGACTGATAGTTAACAGACAACGTAACTAAGAGTTTCTTTAAGAATAAGGATGAAAAGAACTCTCACTAAGATAAATTTATTAGAGTAAAACATAAGCTCCTATTTACACCCACAACATTGTCTTGTATAGGCATAAATCCTAAAACTAGAGTTATAAAAGAAAATAACCATTTAAAATAATTAAAATCTAACTAATTAAAAGACATGTCCAATGTTTATCCTATACAACACTAGAACAAAATTTGTTTTAGAACTTTTAGTGTGTAAAACAAAGATAAGACAGATGTCAGTTACAAGTTAGACTTAACATCAGTTTCCTGTTATTTGTCTAGTTTCCAAAATCCAAAAAATTATTAATATTGGTTTATATCTAAGTCTAGTTTTAGTTACATTCTATAACCCTTTTAATGCTTGAATTAAGCATTTTAAAAGATATCAAAGTGTCTCTTTGTACCTTCCTTATGTGGAAACCTTCCTAGATTAAGTCCTTGTTTTATTCCCATCATTTTTCTTCTCCTCAAAATAATTTTTTTCTTAAATTATTATCTTTATATACAAGATTAAAAATTATTTGTCACTTACGTAAGAGTGCATCTTTAACATCCCCTACTCTTTCTACCAATCTCACTCTTTACCCGTCGTATTTATCTCTTGCTTTAAATTTGTCTAAGGTATTTTCTCCCATTTCTTTCCCCTTAATCTTTCCTGTTCACTATCGTAAACACGAAGTTTACTTTATAAACCTACTTATGTGATAATGGGGCAATGGTAATCCAATTTCTATTTATGGAAAAGGAATATGTATTCTTATATCCATGGCTTTCCTATCAAATTAACACAAACTACTCATGTCATACTTATATGATAGTCACATCATACAACACTTCATCTTTTTACCTCCTAATAAAGAATGAAACTTGTACCTGATTTATTAACTTAACCTTTCCATTCTCATTCAGCCATTGTAGATTATACATTTTACATCTTTTTCTTATTACTAGTCCTAACTTCTTAACTAGTTCTATACTAGTTATATTCATATAGCTCCCTCCCTCTATAGTTATATTATACAAAACACCTAGTATAAAAAAGATTACCCCTCTACGTATTCCTATCATCTTCTCCCACTTGTATGCATAATACGATTTTATTGATTAACATCCTTTTTCTTTAGGTCTCCCAATACACTCAACATTACTAGTATCCTCTATACTAGACTTATCATTAACTGCCTCTTCTTCACTTGTAGTGCAATATCCTAGATCACCCACTTACAGATATTGTCCGCTTTGGGCCTTGGCCCAGCCAAGCCCTCACGGTTTTGCTTTTCCTGAGGCCTTCCCAGGAGGTAGAGATGGCAATGGGTAGGGTTCGGTTCGGGTTTTATTGTATCCATATCCATATCTATTTTTTATGACTCAACCCATATCCATATCTATATTTATCGGTTTTTACAATTTACTACCCATATCCAAATCCATTGGGTTGTTCGGGTTTTTGGATATCCATCGGATTGTATAGCAGATAAAAATATAACTTTTAAATAGAAAATATAAAGAGTAGATTTTTGCGAACGCTCTAAATCAAAATTACTTTAATAATAATAAGTCAAGATTTTGATTTG